>CM041791.1:14075127-14252445 GCA_023375725.1 Nephotettix cincticeps | reverse complement strand
AAAGTCTCAGCTGCTAGTAAATGGAAGCAACATCTACTTTTTATGTGCGCTCATTTTATTAGTATTTTGTGAATTTAAGAAGATTTCTTGTGGAAATGGTAATCTTTCAGTTTACCTATTGATTTTAATTATCTTTCTTGCATTATTTCTGACGTTAATAATTACAATGAGACTTTTTATTTGAAAAGTTTTCAACAACTTACATAACCCTATTTTTTTATTGTTTTGTTTTGATTGTTTACGTTTTGCGTTTGTTTATCTCTATTGACATGACATAATGGAGTCTACTTCTGCGAAATTGCATTCCCTTGTAGATGATCCTAGTGTTAATGCTACTGCTACTGCTAATGATCATAATTATAGTTTGAACTCTAACGACAAACTAAATACTAAAGCCAGTCAAGATGACACGTGTGGGTGGCAAACTGTCACGTCAGTCAACAGCAAAAGACAAAGTTATGCTGCCACTAGCAATGGCCATACCTTCAAGAAAATTCGTAGAAACGAATCTACATTCTCGGTTCCCACTAACAATAGGTTTGACGCAATTAGTGACACCGACTCCATGGACGGTAACCAATTAGACAATGTCCAAATTGTCCAAAATCGTGAACCAAAGCCTCCGCCAATTTTTATACCCAATGTTGGTAATGTCCCGGCAATGATCCAGTCTTTTGAATCAGTTGTAATGACTGGTGACTTCACTTATAAATGTATAAACCAAAACTCAGTTAAAGTTCTTCCGCAGTCGGCCGATATTTATAGGAAACTTGTCAGGAAATTAAATGAAGCTAATGTGAGTTTTCATACGTTTCAACTCAAACAGGAACGTGCTTACAGAGTAGTCTTGAAACACATGCATTACTCGGTTAACACGAACGATTTAAAGGAGGCGTTGGCTCAACTAGGTCACACTGTGAGGAATGTTACCAATGTTTTTCATAAAATAACTAAACAACCATTATCAATGTTTTTCATCGATTTAGAACCAAGTTCTAACAACAAGGACATTTTCAATGTGCAGTACTTGCTACATGCTAAGGTAACATTTGAGGCTCCTTATAAGAAAAAGGACATAGTCCAATGTAAACGGTGTCAGCAGTACGGACATACCAAAGGTTACTGTAAACATCCCTTCCGCTGTGTAAAATGTGGAAAAGACCACGATACTGCCAAATGTACAAAGGATAATTCAACTCCAGCTGTGTGTGCATTGTGTGGGGGGAATCATCCAGCGAATTATAAAGGATGTACAGTTTTTAAGGAAATCCAAAACCGCGCATTTCCTCCACTGAGGGAAAGACCTACCATGCCCAAACAAAGGCCGGGTTCTCCCAGTTTTCGTCGACCTGGGGTGTCATATGCTGAAGCAACCAGCAGTGCTGAAGTAAGTGCTAACAACGTGACTAATCCTACTAACACTGCAGATATGCACACGTCAGTTACTCCACACCGAGATGTATCCTCAAATAATAGCTTAACACAAACAATCACTAATTTCTTTGACAAGTTTGAAAAACTTTTCATGCAACAATCACAACAAATAGGGGCTTTGCTAACCCTTCTCACCACTGTCCTCCAAAAGCTTAAGTAATTATGAATCATTACTTAAAAATAGCTTTATGGAACGCTAACGGCTTGGCACAACATTGTCAAGAATTGAAGTTCTTTATTACTAAACACAATTTAGATATAGTTCTTATTTCTGAAACGCATTTTACGAATTTGAATTTTTTTAACATCCCTAATTTCACCTTGTACAACACTAATCATCCTGACAATAGAGCTCATGCTGGAAGTGCTGTTCTCATTAAAAATAATATCAAACACCAAGAACGGCTGAAATACCAATTTGACCATATTCAATGCACATCTGTTGAAGTTGAATTTCCTACGGGCCCACTCTCTATCAGCGCTGTCTACTGTCCACCCAGGCACAACATAACTCATCTACAATTCAACGACTTCTTTGGTACCTTGGGTCACCGATTTATTTCAGGTGGTGATTATAATGCTAAACATCCTACATGGGGTTCTCGTTTGGCAAATCCTAGAGGCCGCCAGCTTTTACGTTCTCTTAACGATCAAAACCTTGATCACTTATCAGCAGGCGAACCAACCTATTGGCCCTCTGACCGACAAAAGATTCCTGACCTTTTAGACTTCTTTGTAACAAAGGGTTTACCCAGAAATAATTTCCTTGTGGAACAATCTCTTGACCTTTCCTCTGACCACTCGCCCATTCTTTTAACTGTGTCTTCGACTGTTGTTTTGCGACCGTCTCCTCCCTTATTGTGTAACAAGAATACTGATTGGGATTATTTTCGTGATTTAGTTGACCAAAACATCAACTTACGAATTTGTCTGAAATCCCCAGAAGACCTGGACTTGGCTGTTGAACACTTGAATAATGTAATTCAAGATTCTGCTTGGCAAGCAACTCCATATATAAAAAAAACAGTAGTTCCTCAAATAAGATATCCAGTGGAGATAAATAGAAAAATAGCAGAAAAGCGACGTCTTCGCAGGATTTGGCAAAACTCAAGGTTGCAAAGGGACAAAACCAATTTTAATCGAGCAGCACAACAACTAAAAAGGTTGCTAAAAAATATACACAACGAGAAATTTCAAGAATTTACTTCTCAGCTCTCATCAACTGAAGCAAGTGATTACTCCCTTTGGAAATCGACAAAGTATCTAAAACGCCCCCAAATATCCATTCCTCCGATATTAAAAAACGATGGTTCTTGGGCAAAAGACTGTAAAGATAAGGCTGAAACTTTTGCTTCATATTTTAAAAAAGTGTTTACTCCACATAATTTGAACTCTAACATTGAACAGGACATTATTGAATTCAATGAATCTCCAAATCAACTGGACTTTCCAATTACGTCATTTACTCCAAATGACGTTAGCAAAATAATAAAATATGATTTGAATGCTAAAAAAGCCCCGGGATACGATTTAATTACTGGGAAAGTATTAAAAGAATTGCCAAGGAAAGGTATAGTGTTGCTCACAATAATCTTCAATGCAGTTTTACGGCTAGAACATTTCCCATCACAGTGGAAAGTCTCTCAGATTGTTGTAGTACCTAAACCAGGCAAACCTCTACACCAGGTATCTTCTTATCGCCCGATCAGTCTTCTGCCAGTTGTTTCCAAGGTATTCGAGAAACTCTTTCTGCAAAGGCTTCAAATATTAATTGACGAAAAAAATATAGTACCATCGCATCAATTTGGTTTTCGCCGCAGGCATTCCACTGTAGAGCAAGTTCACAGAATATATAATGTACTTAAGGAAGACCTTGAAAATAAACGCTTTTGTTCAGCTGCATTCTTAGACGTAGCACAGGCCTTTGATAAGGTTTGGCATGCTGGCCTCTTGTTTAAAATAAAAACCTTGCTACCTCATACTTACTTTGGAGTTTTGAAGTCATACCTTTCCAACAGATATTTTCAAATAAAATACGAAGATTATATCACTGATCTGAACAACATTGAATCTGGTGTACCCCAAGGCAGTGTTCTTGGACCTGTCCTTTACATTTTGTACACCTTTGACCTTCCTCAAACGCCAGGAATCACGGTTGCAACATTTGCAGATGATACAGCACTCTTATCGTCTGACCTTGATCCTGTGCAGGCATCTCACAACTTACAGACAGCCTTAGACGTCATATCCCTGTGGCTGAATGACTGGAAAATTAAAGTAAATCAAAATAAATCCCTCCATATTACTTTTACAATGAGACTTCAAAATTGCCCTGGTGTGACATTAAACAATATCCCTCTACCTCAAGCAGACGCAGTAAAGTACCTTGGAATCTATTTAGACCGACGTCTCACTTGGCGCACTCATATATGGAATAAGAGGTTACAACTAAATTTGAAAACTAGAAAATTAGCTTGGCTTTTCAGCAATAATTCAAAATTATCCTGTGAAAATAAATTACTTTTGTATAAAGTTGTCTTAAAACCTGTATGGCTATATGGAATACAGTTATGGGGAACTGCTTCAAACTCCAATATTGATATCATCCAGAGGTATCAGTCAAAGACTTTGAGGATGATTCTACGAGCTCCATGGTTTGTTACTAACAGAGCTATCGAGTTATCCATGCTGACACAAAAATGCTGACTGCCAAAGAGGAAATTTCGAGATACAGCAGGAAACATCAATCTAAACTCGAAGATCATCCTAATAATCTAGCAGTTAATCTGTTGGACAACAGTGAATCTACTTTTCGTCTTCAGAGATACCATGTCCTTGAGCTCAGTTATCGATTTCAGTAAGAATTAAGTTGACATTTACTTTTTTCCTATGTTAGTGCAAACTCTGGTTTGTTTCTGCCTCATGTTATTTAATTTCATAATATTTACTTATTGTTCTTTCTAATGAACAGATTGTAAAATAAAAATGTGTTAAAAAAAAAAATGCAAGTGCTTCAATCTGTACTGTATATCTTCAACTAACAGATACAGTATAGCAGCCAGCTGTTGAAAAGAAAATATTTATAATGTAAATAAATGTAATATGGGATCCTTTTTTTAAAAGGGCTGTTTTTAGGGTTTTCCCGGCAATTATTCGATTTTTTCTCGCCGTAAGAAACATCCTTGGACTTCAACAAACATCTTAAAAAAAAGAATTGGCCAAATTGGTCCAGGCGTTTTTGAGTTATGCGCTTACCAACACATTTTGCGATTCATTTTTATATTATATATATATATACTTTTTTTAATATGACACTACGATACTTTTTTTATCTCCAGGCAAAAAACCAAAAAGTAACCTGGTCCCGGGCTTATAGGTCTTGCTATAGGGCTTATAGGCGCTGACCTTGAAAAGAACGGTAATAGTTTCTTCCGTATGGGAAATTCGCTAGAAAAGGCCGATGAGGATCATAAATAATTTCTCTGGGGCATATGGCCAGTACCGGCCCATTTTTTTAATAGTCATGTCAATATACAGCCAGTAGATGTTCAATTCCCTGGTGTTGCTGAAGGGTAAGCTACACCTTTTCAACCTGTTTGGGGACCAGCACACATATAACATACTAAGCACATGATCTTGAAACTCCACGCTACCGCTTTAGCCAGACTCTGAGTTGTTACCCTCAGCGAACAATAAGGATCTATAACCCCTTTCCTCAGACTGTGTAAGCCATGAACCTGCTGGAGTTTGTGGTGTTGATGCAAGATCGTTGGACAGCCGATGTTTCCAGGCCCGATTTAAGTCATGTCCTCATATTTTAAATCAAATTATATGCCAAGTCTTATGTGTTAAGTACAGTAGACGCTCTCTTAACCGGCTCAACCGGCCGCCGCTTAAACCGGCCACTATCTCGAAAGCGATGTGTCATGGACCAGTCACTAAAGGCTCGTCTATTTCAGGAGTTTTGGTCTGAAAACATTGTTCAGAAATATTTCAGTTGATCGGATGTGATCGTGCGTGCTAGTCGACACTCATCCCTAGTTACTGTATGAGTTGTGACATTGTTTAGTGTTGTGTGTGTTAACTTTTCAATTGATATTACAATTTTTATTACATTTGCTATCAATACAGTACTGAACTGTATTTACTTTAAAGTTTAGCTCATTTAATTTTACTTTGTTTGAAAAAATGAGTCAGCAAAACAACTGATTTTGACTGCGAAGGAAATGCTAGCTGCCATAGAGCAAATTGATAACGGTGAGTCAACCCAAAAAAATATGTGACGAACTGAACGTTGAAAAAGTACTTTTAATGGTAATGAATTCTTTGTTTGAAATTCATTATTGGTGATGGTGGATTGATGTTATTTAAATTTTTTATTGCGGACATTTTCCATCACGATTTTATGTAAAACAAAGTTTCACGACGTTTCGGGATCTGGAATCTGATCCCGTCCTCAGGTGAACTAATATCTAAAACATATAATCCAGACCAAACCGGTATAAAGCTGAAAACATAAAAGTTTAAAGCAGTCAAAAAACTTACAAACAAACCATTCACTAAACATTACACACAAAAGAATCCAAAACACGTCCTCTCGTCACGGAGATTCAAAGACAACGTCGTGAAACTTTGTTTTACATAAAATCGTGATGGAAAATGTCCGCAATAAAAAATTTAAATAACGGTAATGAATTATTGTATTTTACGATGACATGTGTTTTTATTTTTACTAAACATTATTGATAGCGTAGGGTACGTAATTTCCCAGACATCGGATTAACCAGCCAGGTCCTGTAGTGGCCGGGTAAGGGAGCGTCTACTGTAGGTGATTTTATGTGTGACAAATTATGTAAATATGACACGTTATAGCCAGCATAGCTAGTCAAAGAACTAGGAATAAGCATCAAGTAAGTAAGTAACTTCCTATCACTTTATGTATGCTAATAAATACTCCAACACTTTCTAATCAAAGTATTTTTAGAATTACAGTTCCAAGAGTAATATTTTATGAAACAAAATCACATTGTTTTGCTAATATTCACCATTTGGATATGATACTCTTCTTACTTTGTAGTTATATTAACATGTGAATATTTCACCTGCATTACAGTGTTGCAACCATGCATACCATTATATTGTAAGGAGCAGATAAAGATAAATTCACAATTGATTGGAAAATAATACTAAATAATCATACAACAAATGGATACAAAGAGCATTAAAATACAAAATATCATGGAACAACAAAAAGCAATAAAAGAAAGCAAGGAATAAGAATTAAATTGAAAGAAAAAAGAGGTGAGTATTGATTTAGTTTTGACTATCAAAAGGCAGTAGTCCTTGTTCAACTTAAACGATTAATATAAATTTAGCTCACAAACCTAATAATGTTATACATTAAATACCCCCGTCGCAGCAGACCTGCGTACTCAGTGAATAATAATAATAATAATATATGGCAAGTTTTATAAAAATCTGTCCATAAACATGGGAATTATTTGCTTATTCTCCATAAGATTAACATGGCAAAGAGTGTGCAGGTTTGCTGATGTGAGGAACACTGAAATTAGGCATTTCTACCATAAATAATTTTTATCTTAACATTTATACCAACTTTCATCAACATCTGTCCATAAATAAAGGAGTTTGCCTATTCCCTATATGATTATTATGGGAAAAGAGTATGCAGGTTTGCTGCCTTGATAAACACATAAACTATGATTTTTGAGCATAAATGGATAGATCTCAACCACATGAAGCTAAATATCAAGTTTTATCCAAAAATATTCATTAATATGGGAAATATTAATTTTTCACTGTCCTCCATAAGATTAACATTGGAGCCCTACAATACAACATACTGTGTTTAGATTTTTTAATATCTCGGTAATCGTTGGAGATAGAGAAAAACTTTAAGGAACTTAATTGTGTAGTTTTTTAAGCTCATTCCAATGGTGAAATATAAAATTAGAAATTTTTAAAAACTACATGTGAAAAACGCAAAAAAACCTATTTTGGGGTACAAAACCCTCCCAAACTATCCGTTCCCATTGACCGATATGTCTGGTTAACGAACTCGTCCTAAAAGCATTTGTAGGAATACACGTCTCTACCAAATTTGGTCTCGATCGGACCATTTTTACGAGAGTTATCGTGCTAACAGACACATATATACATATATATAAAAATTTTAACGACTATTGTTTTTGGACTCTGGGCACCTAAAGAAGAAAAAATAACATGGTCCCGGGCTTAAGTCTCGCCATGAGACCTACGGTAATAGCTTCTTCCATATGGGAAATTCGCTAAAATACCCCTGTCGCAGCAGACCTGTGTACTCAGCGAATTTCCAAATCATAACATAATAATATATGACAAGTTTTAACATTATCTGTCGATAAATATGAGAGTTATTAACCTATTCTCGATAAGATAAACATGGGAAAGAGTATGCAGGTTTGCTGCTGCGAGGAACGCTGAAAGTAGGTGTTTCTAACATAAACAATTTTTATTTTGATTATTTATACCAAGTTTCAACAACATTTGTCCACAAATAGTGTAGTTTACCTAATCTCTAACATAACATGGGAGAACATGGGAACAAAGTATACAGGTTAGCTGGGAAAAACGAAGGAGTATTACATGGGAAAAACACAAAAAACCCATTTTTGGGGTATAATACCCCCCCAAACTACCTGTTCCGATTGACCGATATGTCTGGTTTACGAACTAGCATGTCTGAGCAAATGTAGGAATACACATCTCTACCAAAATTTGGTCTCGATTGGACCATTTTTACGAGTGTTATCACACACATACACATGTATATGTATATCTACTCTAATCTTAAATTTAATTCAAAATTTTAACGACTATTGTTTTGGGTCTCTGGGCACCTAAAGACGAAAAAATAACATGGTCCCAGGCTTAAGTCACCATGAGACCTACGGTAATACCTTCTTCCCTAAGGGAAATTCGCTAACATTGAATCTAAACTCAAAGTGGTGCAAAGAATTGTATCGCTCCTAATGCCGCATTTTCACTATACAACTTGTACAACTGTTGTCATGCAACCAAATATAGATTAGATTACCCTTATTGAATTAGCAACCATATACTACAAAGGTAGGTATTTTAAGCCAAGTATGAATGCGAGGATTGAGTGTAAGATGATTATGGCACTCTTTTAGTCTTGTTGCTGACTATGGCTGACATGTTTCTTAGACAGGACTGTTAATTAATAGCCCAAAAGGCAATGACATCTAAGGATCCTACAATTTAACGTGGAATCCGAACCACTTTTGCCTCTAAATGACAAACTGGTTCATTTATGAATATGGTGGTCTTTGCAGATGAATGTAGCATTCAATAGTACGGACATTAATCCACACTCTGTCTTAAGATACTATGGTAAGCTTCTTTCCTATGGAATATTCACTAAAAATAATAGGTAGTAAGATATGACAGTTTATTGGGTTATACAATTAATTTGTCTGACTCTGGCATCTTTTAAAGTTAAAAGATGCTGTTGTTTCTTAAAATAAATTTTCCCATAATTTATGAAATTCAGTCAAAGTTATGGTAATGTTCTCTTAATAATATGGATTCCGTTAGCTTATCAGATTATTTTATATAAAATCAGATATAGTAATATTTTTACATGGCACTTAAAAATAATATACTGTACAGTTTTCAACTTGAAACTTAATATAATGTAGGTACTGACACTCATATATTAATTTCTTAACCAATTTACTATAGCTTTTTGAGGGCTCAATCACTGAAATTTTTATTTCTAAAAGTAAATAGATTAGTTCTCAAATAAAATTTAAAATCCTAGTTATTAAATTACTCAATTAGTACTGTCTAATATCGTAATTGAAATAGTTCCTGGCTTAGATACCAGGTAACATTGTGTAGTAGTTCATCTGCACTTGGTTTACGATATCTCTGCTGGGCTGCGCTGTAGTCGCTAAAATGCCACGCCTCCAATGACCTGCGCCTTCGTAGTCACGTGGTTACGTCATCTGTTCGAAATGGAGGGCACAGGTAATATTTGGTCTCAGTCTCCTGGTGAATTTCATGTAGTGTTGTGCGTCCTTAGTTGTTTTCCTGTCCGCGATGCCAGCTCAAAAGTTCGTGGATAAACATTCGTTAAAAATTTTAAACATGGAGCCTACGGGGATTCCACCAAATAATTCACATCAACATCTGATGAACGAAGATGGTGATAGTGTTGACACAGTAGTGCCACCGTTGACGTCCAGTACGAATATTTCAAGAACTGGCGCGAAAATGCCCGCCGTTGAAAATGGTATTACTAAAAGACAATTATTGACTGTGGTAGTTTTGTGCTTCGTAAACATGATCAACTACATGGACAGATACATCATAGCAGGTTAGTTTATATGTGTTGTCATAACCCCTTCCACACTGCTTTGTTTACACTAACCTCAAAATATTCAAATCCAGGAAATAGATTTTGATTTTGTTTGTTCAAACATGAATTAAGTAACAACATGTCATGCACTAATTAATTAATTATGTGACGCTGAAATATCTCTCTTTGTTACATTCAATTAATTAGCCTATAATATGCAAAGTTGGAATAATCAATCCAATCTCAAATAAGTTTGGCTATGTGAAGAATTCCAAGAGAGGAATTCTACATTGATTAAATTTGCATACATCAGCATTCGTAAACACAAAACTGAATTTTGTTACTCTCAATTTACCACACACACCTTGATTAACTATAAAAACCATGAGATATTTCTTTAATTGTGAAGAAATTATTACATTATTTTCTAATATTAAATTTTCCTACATTTACAGAAAAATTGTAAAATTACCTTATTTAAGGATATTTTCTTTCCATGACTTAATTTGGAAGTTGGTAGCATATCTTTTTACTTTTGGAAATACTTAAATTTATATTTCACAAATTATAATAAAACGATCCAATAACTATTTTATAAAAATCATTTTTGAGCACAAAATTAGTGCTAAAATTTTGGAACTGATACTAAAGGCTGTTTTTAATATGTTGTAAAACACTAGGGAGCAATTTTATTAAAACAAATCTCTGATCATAGGCCCTACAGTAATAGGGCCTACGGTACTAGTAGCTTATGCATCTTGTATTAGAATAAATTGTTTAAACTTACCAGTAAGTTTCAGTAAGTTTTTGTCTCATCTTATTTCAATTTGGTCTTATTATGCATCTGATTTAGTTTCTTCGATAGAGTATGGAAAATTAATTGAGGATAGAATGTTTATGATCTCAAACTATTTAAAATATATTGTATCTTTCAGAAACATAGTGCAAAATTGTGTGTTTTACGTGAAAGATAATTAATGAAGTATAAGCAACAAAAGAGGCTGCACTGAAAGGTTCAGATTGAAAATTTAATTTTAACCCAAGTTTCATTAACCAGGGGATGTCAGGGGTTCAATTAAGCTTAGCACTGGCTCTGTGAAGCCATTTTAAGAAATGAGAGAAGTCTCATAAGCCTGTGGCTGTTGAGTGTCGATTTAATTAAACTGTGAGTGGGTCTTTCACATATTCTATTGAAGTTTCACTTCATTGAGGTGTGATGTTGGGTCCACCTTTTATTTACCTTCGCTTAGAGACATTTTAAAACTCACTGAGAGACATATGTTCCAAAGAAGCCAGAAAAGTGTCTCACACCTTATAAGGCATGCTACTCCTGATAAACTATTGAAATTATATCTATGACATTTTCATCAAATCACAACATTTTAAAATTCTCCCATTAAACTTTGTACAATTTAATCCTAAATTTTCCAACCTTTTTAAGAAAAACATGTTGAGATGACCCAGGTTATTTTTGCATTTTCAATCCACTGAGGAGCAACTAAGTGGACTACTGTATTAAAATGAGTTATTATTCATTAATTAAAAAAAATACTTAATATTAATTTATGTAGTAGGCCGTTACAAATAACAGTTCAGTTTAAAAGCAAGTCTATTAATATGCAAGTCATGAGATCCAATTTCATTGAATTTAATTAGTTTAGGTAAAAGCGTAATATGCATAATCAGGTGGTCTGCGGATGGAAAGTAAATTAATTTTTAAGCTGTGATTATATTTGGTTCTAATAATCTTAAAGCTTTTAATTGTATGATCAATACTATTTGAGGGTTTTTGAAGAGTTTTGAACTCTAATCATTTGAAATTACCAAATATCTTTGAGCGCTTAGATTCAGCCATCTTTGTAATTTGAATTATTAGTAATAGGGTACACTACAACGATCTTTAAAGTAAAATCACAACCTACTACCATGCTTTTTCCTCTCAATTAATTATGAATTGTGGCTTAATTTCATTGGGTTCAGCTAAACAAGCCAGAAAATCTTTCTCCTCAAGAGAGAGTAAAGGTAGTCAGAATTGTAGCTGAAGTTCATCAAATAACAAACTATAGGCTAAGCGACTTTATTTAAAATTTAGAATTCTTATCCTCTAAGTTCTTATACTGTATTATCAAGTTGCGTCAATGGTTTAAAAATGCTATGACACATTCATGCTAAGCTAGAAACACCACAACTATTACCCTCGATATAAAATTCTTGTAGCATAGACCAAAATTGCTCCTTTTATCACCTCAATATATGGTGCCTAAAATATAGGGTACAATAAATTAATTCCGTTTTCCCCTATAAAATCATTTAAAAAACAAGTAAAAAATTGATTATTGAAGAATTTTTGTTATATAATAATTTTAGGAATTTATGGTCTAGTAACTATGAATACAGAATCACTTTACTTATAAACAAATATTTATGCACCTAAAACATATTTGTTAATTTTTAAGGTTTAAGATTAAATTTGACCAATTACCAGTCATTGTAAATAGTGCGAACGTTAATCGACACAAGAGAACCCTACACCCCGCGACCATCGCTCACAACAATCCAGTTATTCATTACTGAACTAGATTTAGTACCTGTTAGTCGCCAATTAGGCAGCTACTGGGAAAAGAAAGAGTTGGATGTTGGTATCGCGGCCTTGTAGGGTGAGAGGCCGGATAAAGTGGAGTGAGAGAGAGCAAAATTGGCGTGTTTACAGGGGAAAGTGAGACGTAAACGTAGCGGAGGCGGAGGACGAAGTGCTGAAATCGTCACCAGGGGGCGAACTCCTAGATGTTGGAACGGATACTTAAAAACTAGAATTACGTGGCTTTAGAATTATATTACTATTCATAGAAATACCCCGATCACAGCAGATCTGCGTACTTAACGAATTTTCAATTCAATAATATACTGTAATAATTAATAATAATATATACAAGTTTTATTATAATCTGTCCATAAACATGAGAATTATTTGCTATTCTCCAAAAGATAACACGGGAAAGAGTGTGCAGGTTTGCTGCTGTGTGGAACACTGAAAGTAGACATTTTTACCATAAAAAATTTTTATTTTTAACATTTATACCAAATCATCATTACATCTGTCCATAAATAAAGGAGTTTGCCTATTCCCTATATGATTAACATGGGAAAAGAGTATGCAGGTTTGCTGCCATGATGTTAAAGAAAGTTCGTATAAATGTTAAAAATAAAAATTGTTTATGGTATAAATGCCTACTTTCAGTGTTCCTCACAGCATCAAACCTACCCGCTCTTTCCCATGTTAATCTTATGGAGAATAGGCAAATAATTTTCATATTTATCGACAGATAATGATAATACTTGTCATATATTATTGCTATGTTATTGATTTGGAAATTCGCTGAGTATGCAGGTCTGCTGCGACGGGGTATTTTAAATTTACTTAAGGGAGAAGTGTCAGTCCACTAATACCTTTTATTTACATATCAAACTAATTGCAGGTACGGCGATGACAGCATTTCATGCTCTATGTTTCTGATTTTGTTACACAGTAACCGAATTACATAAAGCGAAGATTCTAAATACTAAGTACAGTTGTTTTTTTAATAAATTATATGTATAAACCCTCAAAACTACATTATGGCGTACAGACCCCCCTAAAACCGTCTGAATTTCGAACTTATGACACCTAGTGTGTCACAGATCGTAATTTTTAAATTTCAATCATTGCATACATTCTTTTGTTCTTGCTCCATACAAACAAAACACCCACCGACGGTCATTGAAGTTTGATTTCACAAACAACAACCTACTTGATACAAAAATGTTCTCTCTGTTCGAACATCAATGATTTTTGATTTGGATATGTCTTAGCTCCAGGGGGGGGGTTGGCGATTTTTAAGATGGAAAATATGTAACAGGTTTCCATAGAAACCAACAGAGTTATTGAATTGAATTTTTAATATAAATATATAAATCAGAGTGGTGTTAGTTACACGCATTATAACTCGAGAACGGCCGGATCGATTTTAATGATATTCTATTTCGGATTCGTCTCTGCTCCGGTCATGCTTTAGGCATATTCAGTTTCCATGAATTCAATTAGTTTCCATTTTAAGTGTTTTAAATTTCTAATGTTAATCTTATGTGGAATAAGTTTGTTCACAAATTTTCTTTCAAATTCAGTAACATTATTATTGATGGAGACTACTGTTTTGACATGGATATATCTATGCTCTGGGGGGTGTTAGCGTTGTTAGGTAAAGCAAACTAAAGTGTAGCGGAGCGGAAGTGATTTCCATAGAAACTAAAAGCTATTACTGAATTTTTATTATAAAAGAAGCACACCTGTTTAGATGGACTGAAAACATTCCCTTTAGACATATCCGTGATCTAACTATTTCCCACAGGTAAGTAAATGAAAACATTTTTCAAAAGCGTTGAAGAATAATTCACAACTCGAGGGTTGATTTGACTACAGTGGTTGATGCAAGATGAATTACAGTGTTGTGATACGGGCAGACGGCAAAATACACACGGTCCAGCTGACGATTCCGATCAGCTGATGTTTGTAAACATGTGTTCAGTAACACTTCACTGGTCACGAGACTAACATAACTCAATATTCATGGCATTTGCATACACGTTTGTTATGAAAGCGATTTAAAATGTCAAGTGTGGAAACTCGAGTTTCAATATTTATCTGTAAATAGAAAACACATATTATTCTGGGTGCTTATATTTAAATACTCGATTTTCGTTCAAATTCAATTCTAATAAATTTTATTACCATCTTTTACTTTCTACCCTTACTCCCTCCTAGATTTGTGGACAAGTATTGTTTTCGTCCAAATTTTCGAAATTGAGTTGAGAGTGGATATATCCGTTTTAGGGTCCCCTGAACCCAAAAAAGTGGTTTTCGAACTGATGTCTGTCTGTCTATTAGTCATCTGTTTGCGTACTAACTCCGAGATTACACTGTTCGTCCGATTTTTATGAAATTAGATACACGGCTGCACCTCGGCCTTGTCTCCGCACATTTTTACATACTTTTACTTTCTCCCCTTATACATAGGATATGGAGATAGTATCGAAGTTGAGTTGTGAGTGGATATATCCATTTTGGGGTCCCCTGAATCCAAAAAAGTGGGTTTCAACTTGACGTCTGTCTGTGTGTGTGTCTGGATGTGTACAGAGCCTACTCCGTTGGTCCGATTTAGATGAAATTTGGCATTTATGGGTACATCCACCGTATCTCCAGGTGTTTTTTCATTGTTTTGAATTTTTAATTTTTAAGGGTAGTTCACCCCTAAACCCTTAAAAACGTGAAAAATCCAAATTTCCCAAAAAACGGCTCTAACGATTTTGACTAAAATTTGATCGTTTGTAGTGCAAAGAGTGCTAAATAATTTGACGCCACCCGCATGTCTGTAAAAATGACGGTTCAAAAGTTATGGACTTTTAAATATCAAAATAATCAAATTTTAAAATGATCAGCAAAAACAATAAAAGTAAAGTGTAACTTGACTGGCACCATTGAAACCAGCTTAAAAAATAAACAAATCAGTATATTCTATTATTTGTCTACGACTAATGGTTCCAGAGAAAAGTTAAATTTACTGTCCATGATAAACGCAGTACGTTGTCTGAAAGCGCTCAATGTTATTCTTATGGAGAATATTGAAAAATCAACTTCTTCCTTATTTTCCTACCGTTTTCCATGAAACTTGGTGTGAAGCGTAAGGTCAAATTACCCATCAAAACCCAACTCAAAAAAGCTTGGTATTACCGGGGGGGGATTTCCCCCCATACAATTTCAACAATTAATTTTATACTTTGTCTCTCTCTGGGTTTTATTTTCAGAAATGGGATGATTATTTTAGGAACAATCAATTGATTATTAAATGATATTTAAATAAACTTTGATGAACATGATAGTTTTATTATAGGTTGTCTTTTTTAAATTATTTAAGGTAGGAAGTATGTGTTAGGTCACTGGTACCATTTATTTTTATTTTTAAGTGTAGTTTACTCCTAAAAACTTTTACGAAAGTGATAAATACAAATTTCTCAAAATTTGCTCTATCTAACGATTTTGGCGAACATTTAATAATTACAGATAAAAAGGTTAAAATATGACACCACTCGAATGTCTGTCCGAATGTAATGGTCAAATAACTTATGGACTTTTAAACAATTTCCTAAATTTATAGCTAAACAATGATTTTATAAAATAATTTCACTATCGCCATTAAAACCTGCTTAAAAAACTAAAGAAATACATTGAATTACTAAATTACAGTATTGAGTCTACTGCTAAAGGTTTCCGAGGTAACTTTAAATTGCTATCTGGGGTAAGTTCAGTAAGAGTGCTTTTATGGAGTTTACAAAAAATCAATTTCTTCCCTATTGACATGGATATGTCTTAGCTCTGGGGGGGGGTATTGGCGATTTGTAAGATGGAAAATATGTAATAAATTTCCATGGAAACTACCAGAGCTATTGTTTTGATTTTTAATACATAATATAAGAACAGCTGTTTAGATAAAGTGAAAACAGTCCATTTAGGTATTTCCATGATCTAACCTATTTCCCACTGGGAAGTAAATACAAACACTTTTTCTAAACAGTTTTCATTAAACTGGTGCGCAGCTTAAGAGTCTGCATCAGTGGTAGCCATCTTGAATTTTAGTCCCGTAAGGGCAATGTTAAATTCTGGCGGAACATACCTTCACTTTGGCGTCTGTAGTGGCGTTAATTATCAAAGTATCAATGTAAATCTTGAGACTCCCATTGATGAGATGTGGCTCAAGGGCATGACCTTTTAATATGTTCAAAAATTTAACTTGATATAAAAACAAAAATCCAGGAATATTTTACAAAATAAATCGTTATTTTTTATTGAGAGCGAAAGTAAGAAGTTCTGTAAGGTGGTACCCTGGAGGACTGTAATACCTTAAATTTGACACCTCTTCCGTTAATTTATGACAATAGGTCAAGGAGATATAGGCGCCAGAATTTAACATTGCTCTTACGGGACTAAAATCCAAGATGGTTACCACTGATGCAGACTCTTAAGGTCTTATCATCTCATAAAACTCACATACGATTTTGTTATTACCTAGAAAGGGTGGGTGTGATTTGGGTAGCCCTCTAAAAGCTTTAAACTTGTTTCTAAACATTTTTATTATGATTTTTGAATCATGAGATTTTTTTAAAATGTTGTTTTAGTAAGAATTAAACAGTGTCATAATGGAAGGTCTATTATTTAGTTCACTTTTAAAGGTAGAAAGTGTCATTTCCCATATAACGATTATTTTTATATTCGTGTTAGGTTACACGCGTGAAGCTGGGTCATTATTTTGAGAGCAGTTTCAACTAACACGTGGGTTTATGGAGTGCCAGCAATACAGTCGGTTGCAGACGTAAATTGAAACAACGGGTCCGGCGTTCCGTGTCCAATTGTTAAAATTCCGGAACGGCAGATGGAGGTATGGACGGGAACGAAACGCGATGCGGGAAAGGAACATAGAGAAAGAACTGTGAAACCTACTCTAGGTGCCCAGAGGCCAAAAACAATAGTCAAATACAAAAAAATATATATATGTGCGTGTGTGTGTATGTGTGTGTGTATGTATGTGAATACGACAAATCTCGTAAAAGTGGTCCGATCAAGACCAAATTTGGTAGAAACTTGTATTCCTACATTTGCTCGCACGAGTTTGTAATCCAGACATATCGGTCAATCGGAAGGGGTAGTTTGGGGGTTTTTGTACCCCACAAATGTTTTTTTTGTTTTTCCATGTAATTTTTAAAAATTTCAAATTTGATCTTTCACCATTAGAATCAGCTCAAAAAACTACACAATTTAGTTCCTTAAAGTTTTCTCTATCTCTAACGGTTACCGAGATATTATAAAATCTAAACACAGTACATTGTATTTAGGGGCTCCAATGCAAATCTTATGGAGGATAAGGAAAAGTTAATGTTTCCCTTAACAATCAATTGTTTTGGATGAAACTTTGTATTTAACTTCTTGTGGTTGGGATCCATACGTTTTACGCTAAAATATAATAGTTTTTGTGTTCCTCTCAGCAGCAAACCTGCATACTCTTTCCCATGTTAATGTTACAGACAATAGGCATATACTCTAATTTACCAACAGGTATTGATTGATCGATCATGTCACATACTTGTACAATTATTGTCATATCGTTGATTTGGGAATTCGCTGAGTACGCAGGTCAGCTGCGACGGGGGTATTTAAGTATTGGATCTGGACACTGAATTATTTTACTATTAATATTACCTTTTGAAATTGAGAATTACCCAGGTAGGTATTTTAAGTCAAGTATGAATGAGTGTAAGATGATTGTGGCGCGATCTTGTAGTCTTGTTACTGACTAAGGCTGAATTGTTCCTCAGACAGAACTGTTAATTAAAAGCCTAAAGAGCCAATGGCATTTAAGTACCTTACAGTTTAACGTAAAATCCGAAAAACTTTTCCTCTGAATTTCGAACTTACCTACTTATGAGAATAGTGTTTGCGTATAAACGTAGTATTCAGTAGACTTTAATCCACAACAGAGATATTACATCCACCCACTATAGTTCATAACTATCCACAATTCGAAAAAAAATTGTATCTTTCCATATGATTTAATTTCATCTGAATGTCCTGAAGAGCATCCTACGTCTTAGTACCGCATTGATGCCAGTAGTTGTTCTAATTGGCTTGTCACTGATAACGGACAGCAATTTAACACTCTGTAGGGTCTGTTACAACTGATAAGGCAACATTGGTCTGTTCACTGATGACCTATCTCACAGGAATTTACAATAGTATACTAATGATGTAATCCAGCTACTTGGAGGTCACGAATTGTGGATAGTTGTGAGCGATAGTTGGTGGGTGTAGTGTTCTCTTGTGTGGATTAACGTCCGCACTGTTGAATACACGTTAATATGCAAAAACCATAACTAGACCAGTTCGTAATTCAGAGGCAGTGGTTCGGACTCCACGTTAAACTTCAGGTTTATTAATTAACAGTTCTGTTTAATGTACATTTCAGCCTTAGTCATCTTACACTCATTTCTCATTCATAGTTGGCTTAAAATACCTACCTGGGTAGATTGTCATTTCACAACCTAACCTAACACTGATACTATGTAGTACATGAAGTAAGCTTTTGTAAGTAAATCAACCATGGTCTTAATTTAGTAAACTAATGTAACCTGATTAAAAATTAGTCTTTGAAAAAGGAATAAAATGAGGTTTTAAACACCTGTTCGCGAATAAAGTTTCTTTAAGGGGTTGAGTACCTCCGCCATCTTGGATTTTAGTAGTCTACCGCAAGAAAAATGTTAATTTCGTGTCAGCATTACATACCACGATTGTCGTAGTTGAGGTGTCAAATGAAAGGAAAAGAGGTTATCTAGGAAATTTCATATTTTTATTGTAAAAAAATCATTCTTAACCATCGCATATATATGCGTAGTAAATACAGTATATTTCAGAAAACAAGTTATTTCCTAGTTTGCTACTTTATGTCTAATTAGATATTTCAATAATCTTTTTTAAGACTATTGTGTAACAGCTGTCACAAAAGTTAGTAATGTTCTTATAATAAATCTAGCCAGTAAGCCCGTTCTTTGTAGGGTGTGTATGATTTAGTTTAAAGAAGAAAGATTACTATACCAAAATGTAAACATGAAGTCCTAATTAACTAGATTAGAACATTTATCCCAATATTTAATTATAACTTTTTAATATAGTCTATGATTTCGATATGGGTTTAAAGTCAATGACAAATATAAACTAACTAATATTGATTTGACAGCTGTTTGTTTTTCTTTCTATTAAGCCTTTAAACTACAAATACAGCTGATTATTACCAGTAGGTGGTTTATTGATAATCTACAGCAAAATGCTACTAATATCGCGTAAAAAGTGGGGTTTTAAATACTTTTTAGAGTCGGCGGACATTTAAAAAACTTCTCTGGAATGTAGAGAATATATGAAATAAGTTTCATTGTTATCGGTTCTTCCGATTCTCGGAGAAGACGGC
This sequence comes from Nephotettix cincticeps, assembly GCA_023375725.1. Classification (NCBI taxonomy): domain Eukaryota; kingdom Metazoa; phylum Arthropoda; class Insecta; order Hemiptera; family Cicadellidae; genus Nephotettix; species Nephotettix cincticeps. The sequence goes on along the minus strand of CM041791.1, from coordinate 14,232,585 downwards.
GTAAAATGCCTCCTGGAGCGTCACAGACGAAAATTGAGATAAGACTTGTTTCGGCTTCTCTAACGCACGAAACGAAAAAATAACTAAAAAGTTAATAACTCTGAGCAATGTACAGACAAAACTCTAATTTTTTCTGTAGATATTTGGCCAGTAAGGTGGACTCTGAATGGCCACTCTGTATGGTCTATCACAACAGACATAAAGTTTCATCTTATTGGAATGTTTCCGCCGCCAAATTACGTGTGGTTCCTAATGAAGTTCTACGAGCCGAGGTCAACGCCGTTGTAAACGACCCGGTGAAACCCGACACGCGTGACGAGAGGTGTGAAGGAAATGACGTAGACGAATCACCTGACACATTGTGGACGTCGCGTCGTGAAAAGTTCCCATCGTGATCCTGTCAAGAGAGGTGTGAAGATGCATGTAATCGGTAGTCGGTGATCAGCCTGACCGGAAATGACGTAGACGGGTCAGCTGACACCTTGTGGACGTCGCGTCGGGAGAAGTTCCCATCGTGATCCTGTCAAGAGAGGTGTGAAGATGCATGTAATCGGTAGTCGGTGATCAGCCTGACCGGAAATGACGTAGACGAGTCACCTGACACATTGTGGACGTCGCGTCGGGAGAAGTTCCTATCGTGATCCTGTCTAGAGGCGTGAAGGTGCATGTATTCGGTGGTCGGTGATCAGCCTGACCGGAAATGACGTAGACACCTTGTGGACGTCGCGTCGGGAGAAGTTTCCATCGTGATCCTGTCTAGAGGCGTGAAGGTGCATGTACTCGGTGGTCGGTGATCAGCCTGACCGGAAATGACGTAGACGAGTCACCTGACACGTTGTGGACGTCGCGTCGGGAGAAGTTTCCATCGTGATCCTTTCAAGAGGTGTGAAGGTGCATGTACTCGGTGGTCGGTGATCAGCCTGACCGGAAATGACGTAGACGAGTCACCTGACACCTTGTGGACGTCGCGTCGGGAGAAGTTTCCATCGTGATCCTGTCTAGAGGCGTGAAGGTGCATGTACTCGGTGGTCGGTGATCAGCCTGACCGGAAATGACGTAGACACCTTGTGGACGTCGCGTCGGGAGAAGTTTCCATCGTGATCCTTTCAAGAGGTGTGAAGGTGCATGTGCTTCGTGGTCGGTGATCAGGCTGACCGGAAATGACGTAGACGAGTCACCTGACACCTTGTGGACGTCGCGTCGGGAGAAGTTCCCATCGTGATCCTTTCAAGAGGTGTGAAGGTGCATTTTACTCTCGGCGATCAGCTGACCAATGATCGAGTCACCTGACACAGTGGACGTCGCGTCGGAGAAGTTCCATCGTGATCCTGAAGAGTGTGAAGTTTGTACTCGGTGTCGATCACTGACCGGAAATGACGTAGACGAGTCATACTTGTGGACGTCGCTTTTGTCATCGTGATCCTTTAAGAGGTTAGTGTATTTGGTGATCAGCCTATATGACGTAGACTATTTGTCGCGTAAAAGTTCCCATTATTTTTAAATAAAAAAAATTATCTGCCACGTAATCGTTTGTTTGGCATCGGCTGGTTTGTTGTAATTACATAATCGTATAAATGAATGCATTTCGATTCTATTGTTCACTGAAAAATGTTTTTATTGTAGACTATTGTTTGTGTTTCCATTAGTAAAGCTATATCTAAAAGGTTATTCTTTATATCATATCAAACGTTTTTTTCAAATATATATTAAACAACAATCAGTTTTGAATGTTTTCCATCTTAAAAATCACCAACCCCCCCAGAGCTAAGACATATCCATGTCAAAACAAGAATTTCAACTGATTACATTTTTGTGTTATCGTGATGGGTCGTTATGTTTAGATCGGATTTACAGAACTTTCTAGTGTATCATTGAAAGTTTATACATTTTATGTAAGGTCTGCCTTACTGGCGAAATATTTTGTTTTAACCCCATTAGAACAATAAGGTCAGCATAATTAATTGGTCACACGATAGTCTCAAACAGATGGTCATATGTCAAATTAAGGATGGAAAGATTATCTAAGGAAATACATTATAAATATATTTATTTTTCAGAAAAAAATATAATTACCTCGTAAATATATCCAATAATTATTTAGTAATAGACAGAAAATTTAACTCCCCAGGTAACGCTTTACCTTTAATTTGACACTTGAATCATATTTCAGTAATGCTGTGATAAAATTAGCATTGTAATTATAAGACTGAAATCCAAAATGGCGGATGTTCTGCAGACTTTAGTAAAATCATGAAAAATATCACCTTTTCTTGAACCGGAAAAGGAATTCGGTTTATTACTTCGACATCTATTCCTTTGCAGTGCGAGGGTCCTTTTCACTGGTGAAATAATGCATAAAATTAAAAACTAATTTATTTTTCAAATTTGATTTTTAATCCAAACATATCCAGTTTTTTATGTTAGGAATGTTTTTAGTAGGTTTGACGTTTGGTTCGACCTGAGAGAAAACATGTTGTATTTGTCCACTTGAGATAAGCTTCACCAATCTTCCTCGCCTTTTTACATTGGTTCCTGGGAATTTACAAGTTAATTGCACTCGAACACTCCCATGTCGTAGAACTCAATGTCGTTATCACGACGTCGAAAGCCCTTCACCCACATGCAACTTGTTAATCTTGTTGATCATGTTCTCTACGATGAGGTATCTGGTATACAACTGGGTTCTATCCTGCTTATCTTTTCTCTTTCTTTCTTCTTTCTCCTTGTTATGTTGCTCTTTCTCCTATCTCTCTCTCTCTCTATGTTTTTCTCTCTATCTTCTCTCTATGTTTTCGTTTAATAATAATAATATTCCTTTATTCATCAAAAATGTATAATACAATACATTACAGTAGTAATCTTATGAAATTCACATAGAAAAAAAACTACTTAAATTTGCTATTTTTTTAGATTAAATTTAAGAAACATAATATTTTACATAAATATAAATAAAATATACATTTACAGAAACAATTTGCGTTTAATATATAGACCTTAACTTTTTTGGACAAATCAAGTGTTGCCGGTTATGCCGATTGGGTCACTTCACATTACACATGAAATTCACATAGCAATAAACCACTCAACGATAAACAAATACATAAACCAACTATACTTATACAACAAAATAAACTACTAGTGATTATTTAGACCTTAACATTTATGATGAATCACTGTGTTGCCCCCAGGTTATGCCCGATTGGGGTCCCTTCACTACACATACATGAACTCAGGAAAAAAACATATGTGCCAAGCTGTTATTTATTGCAATAATATTAAACATTCACATGAAAAAATAATTTTAAAAAGTATAGTGTGCTTACTTAAGACTGCTAAAAGTAAAACTGCAACATATAAAACTCAACTTACAGCAGATGAAACTAAGGTAAAATATGAATTGGAGAAGTAAATTTGAAAGTAATTCTAAAAGTTATTCGGTAAAATTAAAAAAGGAACAAAATAAGCTAAATTTGAGGCTTAAGTAAAACCTCAACATCGTCAACTTTATGAATCCAGTATCGAAGTTTACTCAAATATTTAGTACCCTCAGTAATTTGAGAAATAGAATTAAACGTTATGTTGAATAACCTAGGCCCGTTAAACGAATAGAAATGTTGAAAGTGTGTTAAGTTGGGTTTAGGAACCACCAAAGTGTGATCGGAACGTAACTGGTAAGGCCTTAAGTGATCGGTATGGTTTGCCACACTCCTACTAAAAAATAAACGCAAAACCTTGTAAATATACAAATTTCTAAATGGAAGAATTTTCAATTGTTTAAAAAGAGGTGAAGCATGATCGAATCTACGTTTCTTCATTATTGTTCTTACTATACACTTCTGTAATGTAACAATGGGTTTGAATGTTGATAAGTAAGTTCCTCCCAAAGAAGTCAGCCCATAACCCAGTCTGGATCCTACTAGGGCATGGTAAATTGTGATTAGAACATTTCTGGGACACATATCTCGTAAAAAATAAAACTTCCGAATGACGTCATATAATTCTCCTTTTATTTTGTTAACTTGGTCCTTCCAGCCAAGTTTGGAATAAATAATTAGCCCCAAACATTTTATATGCTTTACTTTTTCTATTTAAATGCATATTCCCTTATAATTAATATTCCTCAGACATTCAGAATTATGGTAAATTAAGTTATTAGTACAAATTACTTCTTTTTAAATGTTAAATATCATGTATTTAGTCTTATTACTTAGTGTTAATGCGTGTTTATTAAACCAAAACTCTAACTTTCGAGATCATATTTCATTAAATCATATAGCATTTTAATGTCTGCACATTTATAACTGAGTACTGTGTCATCAGCAAATGTAGTTGCCATACCATTAAATTTAGTTTCACAAAGGTCATTAATATATATGAGAACTTTCTCATATATATGTTTCTTTTTTTGTTTGTTTTTTCTTTTTTCCTACGTGTCCGACATCTCCTCCCCATACATTAGATGTTTCCACGCTGTACGTCCCGCGTTCAATACCGGGTTCAGACATATCGTCTGTTGTGGATTCCTTCCCATACTGACGCCGTTTCTTCCCTTCCAGCTGTTACTCTCAGACAGTCTCGAAGACTCTGCGGTTGTGGTGTCCTCTCCCTCACTACTTCCACATAGATCCGTGCCATAACTCTTCACATTTGGGACATCTAAGATCGGTGTGTTGTGGTTCTGGCACTTCCTCTGCACATTTCCTGAAGCTTGAGTTGGGGAAGAAGGGGATTTCTTACTTTGGACCCCGTCTAATATGAAGTCCTTTTCCTATTTTTCGTTTAAGACCAAACTTAAATTGTTAGCTTAAGAATATACTATTCTATTATATTTTAATTGTTACTTTTAATGACGTGAGTTGTCTTGTAAACCAGTATAAGCTGAAGACCACTTAAAATAAAGGCATTATTTATTTATTTCTCACAATTTGGTTGCTCTACCATCCCCCATCTATGGAGATAGCTTCTGAATGTCCCAAACCCTCTAATAATCTGTAAAGAGCAATACCAAACAAATGCAAAAAACAAATGTTTTGGATTTAGAAAAGGGTCATTAACCAACGATGCTATATTTGCCTTGTTCAATGATGTCTACCACCACCTGGACCTGTCTGAAGACCTCCTCTGCCTTTTCTACGACATGACGAAGACCTTCGATGTAATTGCCCATGATGTTCTTTTCAAGAAACTTCAAGCCTTGGATGGATGGAATACCGCTTAAGTTGATTGCTTCCTATCTTAAGGATAGAAGGATGGTCGTTTCTATCAAGCATATAGACTCTCACAATGTTCTGCGTACTTTTAAGTCGTCTGTCTCCCCTCCAATAAATGTAGGCGTGCCTCAAGGGTCGAACTTTGGACCTGTAATTTTCCTCTTGTAATAAATGATTTGCCCTGACTAGTGGTAGAGTATGACTATTTGCTGATGACGTGTACAATCCGATATTGAACTCTTCTGAAAATGTAAAGCATGTTGGCAAAATTGGGGGTATGTTAAATCCATACGCTTTTAGAAAAGTACGATTTCAGAATTTTCAGTGTACATTTTTCTGTACGATTAGAAGAAGTCAAATACGCCTTTATTCAGTTCATAAATCATCAGACGAGTTGCTTCAAATACCAAACATTACATTAGAACATGTAAATAATATACTGAGGGATCATCTCCCTCATTGTTTCCACCTAGATATTTGCCATTCCATTCCTGACCAATATGTTCTAGTTCTTCCTCTCCACACTTCTCAAAATTTCGTTGCCTCAACTTTCCCCATCGCCACATGTCCTGTGATAATCTACACGGCCCAGAAGTTCGGTGCCAAAGCATCATACCTATTCTTCCTTTATCATCTCTATTTTTATATAAAATTGAATGTATGTATGTATGTATGTATGTCCTTTATGCGTTGCCAAACTACTCATCCGATCGCCATGAAATTTTAGGAAGTTGCTCTATATGTGTCCGGGAAGGTTTTAGTGAAAAAATATTTTCGAAAACCCCATAAGTTTCCATTTTATGGCGTTTTAAATTTCTAATGTTAACCTTATGGAGAGTAAGTTTGTTTACAAATTGTCTACAATGAAAACATTTGATTTCTAAGCTACAGCTGATTGGTTTACTTTCCATTAGCAATACCGTATGCTTTACTATCCAATGCCATCTGAATCATTCATTAATGTTAAACTATGAAGTAAATGTGTACTGTAAAAAATGAACAGCTTTATTCACCACGTTAATAGTTAACGGTTTTGGGGGATTATGTATTTATATTTTTATTTTCTGTCTGATTAAAGTCACGTGTTTATATGATAATTACCATGTTTATATTATTAGGTTTATTATAATAATCAGCTGTTGTATATCTTTCCTATAAAAGCCGTATTACAGTTAGGTTTGGTTTGGGTTTGGATTGGATTTGAAAATTGTGAATTAATCCACTCAGATTTATTTGTTTTTTGGGAATGTTATTAATATGTCTTATCGTTTCAGTATTGATATTTACTATTGCCGCGAGCCAGAAAATAAAACATTTCACAATGATGCCGTAACGCTATTCGAATTTAGAACATGGCCAATCTTAAAGTTAACATGTGTTTACTGTGAGGCGTTACGAAGTTCGCCGGGTCAGCTAGTGTCTTATACATTTCTTACATCGTGTAGAAACATGTCAAAGTATGTCTGTCAAATAACTAGAGCCTAAGATTAATGTTTGTTGGCGTTTGCTCGTAAGGTTAACGATCGGTTGTAAAATCAACAAACTCCGTGTCGATATGTTTGTGTTTACTGAGGTGTGTTTGTCTGTTCGCAGGTGAGTTTGTCAACAACGTGTCTTCCTTCTTGCTCATTGGCGGCGGTTCGTATCCATTCCTATCGTTAGTTTTGGTTTTCAATAAATGCTTTGTGGGGGTACGTTTGGAGGTGTAAATGTTTAGTGTATGAGTTAAATCATATATCACCTTCATAATTATCTGTATTATCTTTATCGACCTACTATACACCCAGTGGTCAATCGGATGTATAAATTATTTATGGAAGCTGTATAACCAAAAATTTATCTCAAGGTCTCATAGGTATAGCCCATTTTGAATAACGCCAACATACACAGGTCATATTTTATTTTATTTTACACCACAAAATCATAACAGATATCTTCAGCAGCTTTCAAAATTAATCATAACTAATTCTGTAACTTCTAACTATAGGTCTTAACTGAGGTACTGATCCCAATACCTCTGATTATGAACTCGAACTCGTCTGTAAAAAGGAGTATAAACTAATTAATAAAAGAACTATTGGAAAAATGGAAATAATACAATATTGTGAAAATAATAAGTTAAATGAAATCAAAGAAAAATAGTCATGAAAAACACCAAATAGTTCAAAATCAACAGTAAAGTTTGTGAACACTACATTACAATAGTAAGCTATTAGTTAACATTTATATTTATTAATATATTTAAAAAATCTTTAATTTTCTACGAGTAGTTCGGTATTTGAGAGAAGGATCAGAATGAAATAAAAATTAACGATCTTTAGTTCGAACAGAAAATGACCAGTATCAGTGCTGCCAATTGTAAAAACAAAACAAAACTGAATAACATTACTGATATATATGCATATGTGTAAAAACTCTTATATAATCAAAATATAAACTCAGTATATTACAGTAGTTTTATTTAGCCAAGACTGAATGAGGAATGAGTTTAAGATGAGTGTGTCGCGATCTTGTAGTCTTTTTACTGACTCATGTTCCTTAGACGGGACTGTTAATTAATACCCCAACAACCAATGGCATATAAGGGATCTACATTTTAGCGTGGGATACGAACAAAAAACTTTGCCTCTGAATAACGAACCGGTCTAATTTTGAGGATGTTTTTTGCGGATGAACCTAGTATTCAAAAATGCGGACGTTAAACCACACCAAGGAATATCACATCCACCGACCATCGCTTAAACTTATCTACAATTTGTGACCTCCAAGTAGCATAGGACAGGAGATTATAAATCGCAGTTTGTGTACAGCGAGGTGTTGCATAAAATGTTATAATCACCACAGGGTTATAAAAATTATAACAAACATAATATAACGTATGCCTAAAAATCTGCTTTAGCGGTTGAACGCGTTCAATATTCTTTATTTGGATGTCATAACCGAAACGTACGAATATCAACGGAATTTAACGAACCTCGTTTTTAAGAATATCCCTATATAACGAATATATTTCTTAGTCCCTTTAAATTCGTTAAATCGAGGTTCCACTATGATAAAAATAACATCCCAGTATGAGTACAATTATCTATTACCTTACAGTATTACTTTTTTGAAATGGCGACCTACCCAGGTAGGTATTTTAAGCCAAGTCTAAGTGAGAAATATTTTATCCAGGTGTGCCAGGACATAAAACTCACTCTGTATAACATTATGTTTATAAAGTACTTTTTAGTTTCCTCATAAAGTATAACTATTTTAACTATGTTTTCTTTTAATTCATAATATTCTGAGGACCGCAAAAAAACTGCCCACGGGCCGAGTAGTGAGGATCCCTGATCCACCAGAACCTGATAGCATCAAGGCGAAGACCGCGTCTTCCTAGAGCCTTGTGGCCCTGGTATTCAACAGTCACCTTTACATTTACATGGCCTTCGAGAATTATTGTTCAACCTTTTTCTGTGTAAGGCAAGGAGTGATTAATTGCTGCAACTTGTGTTTATATATGTATCTACGAAAAGCGGTAGCGGTAAGGGAATATTTATGACTGAGAAGTTAAATGTTGACCGATTAAGGCTATCGTTTGCTGAGCCGGAAAATGATTGCGACATTAAGGTAAAGTGGTTATCTAAAGGGAATTACTTGTCCATGTTTTTAATTTTCGTTAATTATCGAATGTAGTTGCGTGGTAATTATATTTTTCCGAAGAATTTTTTTTTATTTGCCTATTATCCATAAGATTAACATGGGGAAAAAGTATGCAGGTTTGCTGCTGTGAGGAACATTAAAATTAGGCATGATGAGGCAGATAAACAGATGGTTATAAAACTTGGTATATATGATCAAAATAAAATTTTTTATGCTAGAAATGCCTACTTTTAATGTTCCTCACAGCAGCAAACCTGCATACATTTTCCCATGTTAATCTTATGGAGAATAGGCAAATAACTCTCATATTTATCGACAGATATTGATAAAACTTGGCATATAACATTATTATTAGTTTAATTATTTTATTATTGATTTGTGAATTCGCTGAGTACGCAGGTCTCCTGCGACGGGGGTATTTTTATTTGACTCTTCAACCGTCTTTTTACGACTATTGTGTAACCAGTAATATTGTTACAAAATTAACATCGGACGTATTAGGATAAAACGTAATATTTCGTCAGTCCAGCCCAGCCTACCGCCTTAGTAGAGGAACAAGGTACTGTCAGCCTTCCAAGGTGGCAAAGGGTCGGATATTTGTTTTTCTGGAATGTTGAATTGTACTGTACAATGTAAAAACGTATTTAGCAGTATTTCTGACAGTTTGGTTGGTAATCCTGTAAGACATGTTGATTGTCAGCTGATTACCATATGTGTGCAGAGCCAGACAGCCTAGCTACAAATGTAAAAACGTATTTAGCAGTATTTCTGACAGTTTGGTTGGTAATCCTGTAAGACATGTTGATTGTCAGCTGATTACCATATGTGTGCAGAGCCAGACAGCCTGGCTACAAATGTAAAAACGTATTTAGCAGTATTTCTGACAGTTTGGTTGGTAATCCTGTAAGACATGTCAGCTGATTACCATGTGTGCAGAACCAGACAGCCTGGCTACTGTCGCTCACCTCAACTTCCGGGAACATTCCCACGTCGTTGGAGCGGCGGGAAGCGCTGAGGACGGGAAATGTTATATGTGTGGAATCGAACGTAACGACGACGTTGTCCGCGCCTCTGGGGCTTTCGTCAGCATAATTCAGAAGTGGACAAGAAGATTCTCTCGCTACATAAATTCCAGACCGCTTTCCCATTATGTTTCCCATTAAAAGTTTATACTGTTCTCCGTATTGTAATCCATCATGAATAAATTTAGTCGTAAATTAATTCCAATTTCATAGAAAATGCTTTATACATTTGAATTTTATTAGACAGTGTTGAATTTGTAGTCAGTATTACAGGGTATCCAATATATTTTAATGATTTTCAATAATAATACCGATTGTTTATTATTTTTGAATGACCTGACTATTGTTTTCAGTTGTACGTGTCGTAATCACAGATAGTTAATACCAAGGCGCCCAAGGTTACTAACTTCCTTCTTGAGGTCTCCGCCGGAAATGGGAGGCACGAACCAACGACCACGGAATAAAATTTTATTTTGTGGTCTCTGACGCGATCCTCAGGGTCTCAGTCACCGCAAAGTGCATTTTCACAAGTCATCAATAGTGCGATGCGATATTCCCTGGTTAAGGATTAACGTACGCGATGCGATATTCCCTGGTAAGGATTAACGTACGCGATGCGATATTCCCTGGTAAGGATTAACGTACGCGATGCGATATTCCCTGGTAAGGATTAACGTACGCGATGCGATATTCCCTGGTAAGGATTAACGTACGCGATGCGATATTCCCTGGTAAGGATTAACGTACGCACTATTGAATACTACGTTCATCCACAAAGACCGTATCCATAATTAAATCAGTTCGTAAAACTGTGGTACAGATCCCACGTTTCCCTTAGATGCCATTGGCTATTGAGCTATTAGTTATCGGTCAGGCCTACGGAGCAGATCACCAAAACTCATTCATATTTGGCTTTAAATACCTACCTAGATAGGTCGCCATTTCACTTTACTATCGGTATATATTATTCAGTTATTAGTAATTTTCCTGAAAGGTGTCCGAGAACACACTGTCGCCAGCTCGGTCTAAGCTGAAGTCTGGTGGACGTACTATTTATACGGCACGGCGGGCACCTCGCCATTCGGACCTCTTGTTGTAGGCCGACTATTGGCGATTGTTACTGAAATCAGAGGCGTGTCCGAGGTTGAGGGAGGGGGAAGGGTGAAGAGGATAATTCAAAAGAAATTAGCCTTTTCGAAGTGATAAAATGTCATAATAGTTGCTTTTTTACTATCAACTGAATTGTTCAGTTATGAGTAGCGCGTCAAAGAGTTATTATTAGCAACTTTACCGAAATGGCAACCTTCTCAGGTAGGTATTTTAAGCCAAGTATGAATGAGAAGTGGGCGTGTAAGATGATTGTAGCGTGATCTTGTGGTCTTGTTACTAAAGCTGGCATGTCCCTTAGGCAAAACCGTTAATTAATATTCCAACAGCCAATGGCTGTTGGAATATTAAGGGTTCTAACGTGAGATATGAACCACTTTTGTCTCTGGATTAGGAACCGGTCTAACTATGGTGGTGTTTTTTTGCGGGTGAACGTAGTATTCTAGAGTGCGGACGTTATGTCATCCACAGACAACCACTCATTACTATCCACAGTTAGTATGTGAGTTCCAAGTCTTTGACTACAGGACACGCCACAGTCGGTGATGTTGGGGGAAGTAGGTACTGTACCTCTAAACCAACCCTTATCCGTCGTATTCATGGAAACACCACCCCACCTTTGTGGGTATACCAAGATGAATAGATTACATTATGGATATTACCAAAAGGAATGTTTTCAGCTCCTTTAAACATCTGTCCTCATTACCATATTACGTCACTTCCGTAAGACTTTGGTTTCTCGAAAATTGCCAACACCACCACATAGCTTAGACATGACATATTCATATCAAAAGAAAAATATGCAAACCGAGTCGATTTTTTTACACCTGAAACGTTTAAACTGATTCAGATGTGATATGAAGGAGGCTGTGGAGTGTGTGTGGTGCGCCACCGTCACTAGCGATGTGATATGAAGGAGGCTGTGGTGAGCCGCCTTCGTCACTAGCGATGTGATGTGAAGGAGGCAGTGGTGTGCCTCCGTCACTAGCGATGTGATGTGAAGGAGGCTGTGGTGTGCCTCCGTCACTAGCGATGTGATGTGAAGGAGGCTGTGGCGTGCCTCCGTCACAAGCGATGTGATGTGAAGGAGGCTGTGGTGAGCCGCCTTCGTCACTAGCGATGTGATGTGAAGGAGGCTGTGGCGTGCCTCCGTCACAAGCGATGTTGAAGGGAAGGAGCAGTGATCGTGCCTCGCCGTCACAGCGAAGTGAATGTGAAGGAGGCTGTTGGTTAGCCGCATTCGTCACTAGCTAGTGATGTTAAGGAGGCTGTGTTGAGCGCCTATCGTCCCATAGCGATGTTGATGTGACGGATTGTGTGTGTACGCCTCCAGTCACTAGCGAGTGTATATGAAGAGGCTGTGGTGAGCCGCCTTCGTCACTAGCGATGTGATATGAAGGAGGCTTTGGTGTGCCTCCGTCACTAGCGATGTGATGTGAAGAAGGCTGTGGTGTGCCTCCGTCACAAGCGATGTGATGTGAAGGAGTGTGTGTGGTACGCCTCCGTCACTAGTGATGCACCCGCACCGCGGCGCCCAGACGATGGTCTGTCGGGATAGCGATGCAGCTGAAAATATCCATCAGGTGACAGATGAGAGCTCTTCACTTCCGGCCGTCTCCCGTCTATCTTTGCATCTGTAAAATCTCCCCACTATACGCGCTTTAGAATCGTAGCTTAAATTGGAAACCCTATTGTGTGTTAATGGTAAAGCATTTTTACATATACGTAGTCTGTATACAGTAACTTGGCCGATGGACCTGGGTGTCCCACAAGAAAGTAAATACAAACATTTTTAGACCTTTTCTTTCTCTTCTATTCCGGTAAATACACACATCTTCTCAGCGTCAGTAGTGCCAGATGAAAACGGGGCATTCATGAGGAATACAGCATATTCTTGATGGTAGTTCTCCTCTCATCGACGTTTATGGAACTGTTTTATACGTTTATTGGACGACATGCTGTTAGACGCACAGACTAATTTCAAATCTATCGAAGTCTGCAAAATAAAGTAAATGTTTAATGAATGTAGAATGTACAGTATTTAATGTTCAGAATGTCAATCTGTTTAATTGACAAGAGCCTAACGATATTAACATTCCTACAAACAAAGGATTATTTCTATACGGAAAAGACACCTTTTTCTGTATAGAAATAACCCTTTGTAGAAATTAGATATCGTTAGTCACTTGAAAACGGGAGTAGTTTAGTAACTCTCGAAACGTTGTGTAGTTTTTAAACACAAGACGCGTTGGAAAAGTCTAACTAAATATTAATATAATAATTTAATAATCATCGTTATCGTGAATTTTCAAAACTCAGTTTTGAAAATTTTTATCTGTGAACTGTATTTGAATCCTAAACGATTCTTAAACCTAAAATGAAATTCTCTCCAGCCGATACCTGGAGCGTTTACTCTAACCCTTTTGGAGATTTATTAAAGGCCGCTTTTATTAAACGCGTTAGCGTCGAGGAGTGAGCCGGGTTTAATATGGAAAGTAATAACTTAGCTGTCGGGGGCGAAATTTCAATAAAATACTCGTCCAGGTAATCCAGCGAGGCTGCTCCGTGGACCAACAATGAATGCTCTCTCGTCAGCCGCGCCGCGCCGTGTTATGAAATACCTCAGTGGCGGAGACTAATGTCTGTGCTCTTTACTCTTTGTATTGACATGTGACTTTCCAATTTTTTAACAATGAAAGTTACAAACAATGAAAACATTACAAACAACAAATAACAAAGTATAATAACTAACAATGAATCAACAGGAGTATACTATCAAACAATAGCAAGAAAAAGGACCACAATTAATTTAATAAATATATAAACTGACAAACCAAAAAATTACACGAATAAAAAAATTATTAATATTAAATCACACGTTGAACAGGGATATTTTGTGGAGCTATGTCTCTGTAGGTGATATAGCGCAACTTGCAGGAGATATAATACAAATTCGAAATGCAAAGGAATGTTATTTTGCGATAAATTGCGTCAACTAATTAACTGACTGGGACGGTGGCGACGCCCTGTAATCCTGCTCCTTGGAGGTCACGAATTGTGGATAGTCGGTGGGTTTAGTGTTCTCTTGTGTCGATTAACGTCCGCACTTTGAATACTACGTTAACCCGCAAAGACCATGCTCATAATTAGACCAATTCGTAATTCAGAGGCCGTGGTTCGGATTCCACGTTAAACTGTAGGTCCATTAGTTGCCATCGACTGTTGGGCTATTAATTAACAGTCCTGTCTAAGGAGCATGTCAGCCTTAGTCAGTAACAAGACTACATTTACATACTTACTTTTCATTTACTTACATGAAACTTGGTATTTAGCTTCATGTGGTTAGATCCAACCGTTTTTGCTTAAAAATCATAGTTTATATGTTTATCATGACATGACAGTTAACCTGCATACTATTTTCCCACGTTAATAATATAGAGAATAGACAAACTCCTTTATTTATGGACCAACATCTGTCTATGAAATTTATTATAATTGGTCAAAATAAAAATGGTTTGCAGTAAAAATGCCTACTTTCAGTGTACCTTACAGCAGCTAACCTGCATTCTCTTTCCCGTGTTAATCTTATGGAGTATAGGCAAATAATTCTTATATTTATCTACAGGTCATTTGTTATTATCATTATATTATTGTTTTGGGAATTAGCCGAGTACGCTGGTCTGCTGCGACGGGGGTATTTAAATTTGTTTTCGGATATAATTGTGTGGTAGTTACCTTTAATTTGATACGTTAACCATCTTATTACGACTAACGTGTGACCTTATTCTGTCAACAGTGGAGCTAAAACGAAAATTCGCACGAAAATTGGCAAACACACTGTCCCATTCATCCATTCTATTAAACAAAGTTTTCTGTGTTATGAAAGTAACTTTATTAAAATTTGCTTGTCCACTTTGAATTTCGAAACCGTTTGATTATATCTATATAAATAAAATTAGAGTTTAGTCTGTACATTGCTCAGAGTTATTCAAATTTTAGTTATTTTAACGTTACGTGCGTTAGAGAAGCTGAAACAAGTCTTATCTCAATTTGTGTCTGTGACGCTCCAGGAGGTATTTTACGCCGTCTTCTCCGAAAAAAAGGTAGAACTGATAACAACGAAACTTATTTCGTACATTCTCTACATTCCAGAGAAGGTTTTTAAAAGCTTAAATTGTCCGTCCCTTGGAAAGTAAATAACGACCATTTAAAAACCCACTTATTACGCGATATTAGTATTTTGCTTTCAACTAACCACCTACTGGTAATAATCAGCTGTCTTAGTAGTTTAAAGATTTAATAGAAAGAAAAGCAAACAGCTGTCAAATCAATATTAGTTTGTTTATATTGGTCATTGATTTTATCATGCTATATTAAAAAGTTATTTTAACCTACAACTAATTAATTATAATAATGGTATATATAAGTTTCTTTTAATCTATTTAATTGAAAAGTAATCCTAAATTATAAAGCTGGGTATTGATTTATTTTCTTTGCACTGATTTGTTTAGGATTTCAGGTTTACATTTTGGTATGATAATCTTTCTTTTAAACTCAATCCTACAACCCGTACAAAGATCGGGCTTACTGCTAGTATTTATTATACTGAATTTACAACACTGATGTATACCCCGTTGAGTTAAATTGCTAACAGAATATAATTTTTGGAAAGCTTATTTAATATGAATTCCAGGATAACACTTTTATGTTGTAATTAAATATTCATCTTTCCCAGGAGTAAGTGAGAAATGTGAAAACTGAAATATTGCCAAAAGTAATGAAGTATCATTGTTTTTGGCTACATACATAGGGTTTTGGATAAATAGATTTCGCATTCCAGTAAATCAAGCCAAACAAATGAAGAATAGACAGTAGAGCACACATCACAACACAGGTGAGGGAATGTATTAATGAAATTCCTCCCCGCTGTTTATTGTTGGACCACTCAGTCAGTCCCTTTACACCTTCGCCGTATTAACTCTTCTACTCCATATTCATCGTTTAGTTGTTCTGTCCTTCCATGTAAACCTACAACTTATCAAATCCGAGACGTCTAAATACCTTTTGTTAGAAAAAAATCTTACACGTTTTACAATGAGTATGTAGTAATTGACAATTACTTTTTCTTACGTATACGATAATATATGGAGAAAGTATTGTTTTCGTCAAAATTTTCCAATTTGAGTTGTGAGTGGATATATCCGTTTTAGGGTTCCCTGAATAAAAGAGGTGGGTTTCGACGTGATGTCTGTCTCTCCGCATGTGTACATGCCCACAGCATACCCCGTTGGTCTGAATTAGATGAAATTTTGTATGTATGTATATACGTATTCATCGTATCTCCAGGCGGTTTTTGATTTTATAATTTTTTTATTTTTAATTGCAGTTCACCCTCAAGAAACAAGAAAAATACAAATATCTCAAAAATGGCTCTTAGGATTTTGATTGAAATTTAGTTGTTAGTGCATAGAGTACTAAATAATGACACTACGCTCATGCCTGTAAAAATGACTGTTCAAAAGTTATGGGCTTTTATATGTCCAAAAATCTATTTTGACATGGATTTGTCTTAGCTCTGGGGGGTTGGCAATTAGTAAGATGAAAATTTAAAACAGGTTTCCATAGAAACTGCCAGAGCTATTGTATTGAATTTTTATTTATAAAAGAACAGCTGTTTATATGAACTGAAAACATTCCCTTTAGACATATCCATGATCTAACCTATTTCCCACAGGGAAGTAAATACAAACTTTTTTCATTAGTTTTCCTCAAAAGCTTTCCACGAAAACAACAAAGGTTAAGTATAATATGTCAACCAGCTTAAAACTAAACAAATTATATTTTTTATTATTTGTCTACGACTAACAGTTCCAGAGAAAAGTTAAGTTTACTGTCCATAAGTACGTTATCTGAGAGCGCTCAATGTTATTCTAAAGGAGAATGTTAAAAAATAATTTTTTCCCACATTTCCCAACCGAAACGGAAAATTTTCTCTTGTATCTGAGGAATTACCGAAAATCCTATATTTTAATCAAGTATAAACCGAATACACTGATTTCGACGAAAAAATAGTTGGGGAGAGTGGTATATCCACTTAAACATTTTTCTACGATAAGGTAGGGCGATATTTCTCGGTAATTCGTTATCTACTTAACATCTTTTGTTACGTCGATATCGCAGTGGCGCTGCAGAAACAGACACGTCGCCACTGTGTCGGGAGTGGCCGAGTGGCAGTGGTAGCAGTGGCAGTGCACATCACACCACACTGCCGAGTTGGCGTTGGCAATGGTTCCGGTCACGTGACACACCTGGATGACGTAATCGTACGATTCTCCTCGACCAATCGCAGACGAGGGCTCGCCACGCCATCTACCTGTCTGCCCCGTTACGATAAGCGAAATTTACGCGAGTCGTGGGCGAATTGCAACTCCGCAAGGTCGCGCGCGTAAAACTCTGATTTGATTGGTCGACATTTAAACATCAAAATTAAGTGGTCTAGTCGTGCACGTCATATTCTTTCGTTCTTGACCGAATTGTGCATCGTTAAAAATCAAAGTTATAACATTATAATAAATATAAATTATATTTTTTTAATTTTACATCGTTTTTATAAGTTGTATGTTAATAATACATTATTTATAAATAAACTAGATTAAATACTGTATGTGATTATAGGCGTTTTAGGCAACTGTAGTACGGTTAAGTAACCATAATTAAGTATACCAAAAGCCTACTGTAGAGTTTTTTCTGTTTTACAGCCAAAGAAATTTACAACACTATTTGACACGCATCAAACCAACACCTATGCCAATAGCGTATTTCGAAACGGTTTTTTAGATTCTTTTAATTTATATTGGACTTTGAAAGAGGAGAGACAGATTTTATTTTTTAAATATTGATGAATTAAAGAAATATCGTAGAAACATCCTCTCTCTAAATAAAAATAGAGAGTAAAGTTAGCTTGACACTATATAGCTGAAGAGCTACACAAATAGCTGAAGAGCTACACACATAGCTGAAGAGCTACACACATAGCTGAAGAGCTACATACAGAGCTGAAGAGCTACACACATAGCTGAAGAGCTACATACTTAGCTGAAGAGCTACACACATACCTGGACAGCTACACACATAGGTGAAGAGCTATATAGCTGAAGAATTTTGTAGCTGTAGAGGTATGTAACTAAAGAGCTGTTTAGCTGAAGAGCTGTTCAGCTGAAGAGTTATGTAGTTGAAGAGTTGTATAGCTGAAGAGTTATGTAGCTGAAGTGCTGTTTAGCTGAAGAGCTGTATAGCTGAAGAATGATGTAGCTGAGTAGCAATAAAGTATAAACCTGTGTACGTATGGAATTCTCCCTAAAGTAAATAATCGTGAATAACAATGAGTACACGCATCTATCGTCCTTCGCAAGATGATTCATTGAAATCGTATTAAAAAAGTTTTTAAATTGTTGTTGACTTTTTTTAATTTAAAAAAATTGTGGAGAATTTAGTTACTTTATGTATTGAAGACGAGTTATTTTTAATATCCGAAATAACCTCAATGAATTTTTCGCTATAAGTAGGAAATGGTCTCAAGTGTCAGGGAGCGTGTTTGGACGTCTTTCAATGCGCAAAGGTCACGGATAACAGGTATCGAGGTTTGAGGAGGTCAGCTGATGGTCTGGCCAGCTGTTTCTGGAGACAGCCAGACGGCGCGGCGCTGCGCGGGCGGTCAAGGTCAAGCCAAGGAGGACAAGGCCCAGCGTGTCATCTCTCGAACTGTAGCCTCACTAGTAATGCGATGGGTTTATAATCCTGCCTGGAATAATGTATTTCTTCAGAACCACTAGAAATTACTATAATAACACAGTAAATAAATAGAAAATAAATAATGACTTTATTTCTTCAGCGGTCTTGAAAGTTAACACTCTGCTTTACAAGGTAACGTGCGTCAACTATTACTAAACATAACATTGGTTTATTTTATATACATAATTAAAACATAATTATGTTTTTATCTTATTTTTGAAAACACAGTAACTGTTGCCCTTACTGGCACTGGTCAAGGAGTTATATATGTTTGGGCCAAAAAAGAAAACACCTTCTTGCCCAATTCTAGGCGAACCCGTGGAAACTGCAGAGGGCAGTTCTATTCCTGTCTGGTAGATCGCAGGTTCACCTCGCTCCGAGAAACCAGCTTCCTCGCCAAATATGACGGTTTGCCAGTGAGCAAGGCTTTGTGGATTAAAAGAGAAGTTAGAATTCGACAGCATTGCACTATTTCGTTGACATTTGCTTTTTCTCTGTACAGCAGTCACTAATGTGATCAAACTTCTTTATACTATACAAAGCGTAAATCACGATTTTGGAGTCTGGTAAGCAGCTTAACTTTTTGGCTGGATAGGCTATTCCCAAACACAGGGATAGCATAGTATATTATTGAGAAAATAGTCGATCGAACGATCTCCAGCTTGGCTGCCTCAGAAAATACGTATTTCAGTCTATTGAGAACCTTCAACCTACAGACAACAACCCTACAAATGCTACTCACATGGGTCGTGAAAGAAAGATTGACATCAAGCGTTACTCCAAGAGCTCTGAGTGATTATACCACAGTTAACACATTTCCATCCAGAAACACAGGGGGCATTGAGATCCTTAGGGATGATTGCCATTTGATTAAGAATGGCCAAATCGTAGTAAGAATATTTTTTATGATAGTAGTAGAGCCTCGATAATTCGAAACCTCTACAATAACTGGTAGATTTTACCTGTTCCCTTGAGAAATGACATTCAAAAAATATATTCCGATCATTCGAAATTTTTTTGACAAATAATATTGATTTGCTTGCATTTGAGCCTTTAGAATTCGAATGATGTTCATTCAACTCTAAACAGTACCTCTACAATTCGAAGTAAGTTCCCACAAGCCTACGAAGTACTGTAATTTATAAAAAACAAGCCAGTCGAGACGTGAACTTGTTTCCGCAATTTCTCCAGGTCGGATCGTCAATAGTATTGTTGTGTTTGCTTCGTTACAGCGTTGATATCATAAATATCATTTGTTACTGTTATCAGGTTGTAAACAGTTCGATTTTTTGCGTGCTACCGTATTTATTTTACTCTTGTGATTCTTTTTAGCATGAGTTAAAAGAAGTACAAGTAAAATTTGAATCCTCGCAATTTTACCTCTACAATTCGAGTTTTAAAAACGTAAACCTCTTTATATAATTCAAACAACCTTTAATTTGAAGGAAAGTGGCTTTTTCTGAATTTTGAATAAGCGAGATACGACTGTAAAAAAATGCTTACTTATTAAGTAAGAAAATTACTACTGAATTGGCTGGTTAGACATATTTTTCTGACGAATAGTCGAATTCTTCCTATTCCGTAGATACCATCCTCAAAATTAGACCTTTTGGAATTCAAAGCTAAATTGTGGTTTGGAATCCATGTTAAACTGTAGACCGTTTAGGTTCCTTTGGCTGTAGGGCTATTTTTAAGGTTCATACTTGGCTTGAAATACAAGAGTAGGTCAACGTTTAACGTCATACATTATTGAAAAAAATTTAACATTTCCATTTCCTCTAAAAACGTGAATACAACTGGCATCAGCCAAGAATCTTTTTTTTATTAAATTACTAGTTGACCCGGCGATCATCGTAACGCCTGACAGTAAATACGTTGTCAGAAGTCGAATAGCATTACGGCTTCGATGTGAAAGATTAGATATTCTGGGACGCGGGCTAGTTAATAATACTGAAACGATAAGACATATTAATAACATTCTCACAAAACAAATATATCTGAATGGATTGATTCACAGTTTTCTACTCCAACCTAAACCCAAATCAAACCTAACTGTAATACGGCCTTAATAGGAAAGATATACAACAGCTCATAATTATAATAAACGTAATATATATAAACATTGTAACTATTTTTTTATTTTTCCAACATATAAACACGTGACTTTTAATCAGACAGAAAATAAAAATATAAATACACAATCCCCCAAAACCGTAAACTATTAACGTGGGGAATAAAGCTGTTCATTTTTTACAGTACACATTTACTTCATAGTTTTACATTATTGAATGATTCAGATGGCATTGGATAGTAAGGTATGTTGCTAATGGAAAGTAACCAATCAGCTGTAGCTAAGAAATCAAATGTTTTCATTGTAGACAATTTGTAAACAAACTTACTCTCCATAAGGTTAACATTAGAAATTTAAAACGCCATATAATGGAAATTTATGGGGTTTTCGAAAATATTTTTCACTAAAACCTTCCCGGACACATATAGAGCAACTTCCTAAAATTCCATGGCGATTGTATGAGTAGTTTGGCAACGCATAAAGGACATACAGACATACATTCAATTTTATATATAGAGATTACTATATTACTACTGTGTTCATTTACTGAATTTCAGTTCTAAAATACAGGATTAAACTTTCGTTACACTTTAAAACTGACACAGCCTCAGACTATGTATAGTTATCGCTGTTATCATTGTTATCAACAGAACCATGACAGACGCTGTCTCACTCAGCTGGTGAATCAGCTGTTTAGGTCAGCGTTTAAACTGTCTAGTATGCAGTACACATTCCTTTAACAGCTGGTATTTCTATTATTCGAAGTTTGTTTTCTGGCTAAACTGTCTTGTTTGGTTCTGCTAAAATGACTTCCTGGTAAGATAAGGTATAATACAGAGGTAAGGTAAGATATCTATACTAATAATTTTCATACATTTTTTACATTGAAATAGTTTTAAGCTAAGTGACGTCATGTGGCTATGAGGACAACTGTTCACAGGAACTGGAAACATTCCCTGTAAACATATCCATTCATTTGTCCCCTGATAAGCTATTTTCAAAACGGTAGTAAATACATTTTAACATGGATAATTCATGAAGTTATATAGATTGGAGGATTTTTAAACGTTTTACGGGTCCTTACAAGAAAGAGAATAAAGAAAATTATCTGGGAAACAATCAAACTAAAACTAGAGTTTCGTGCTACGAGATTTAGAAGTGCTTTAATACTTTATACTGCAATGAATGAGAAATGAGTACTAAATGAGTGTAGCACGATCTTGTGGCCTCGTTATTGGCTGATAAGTTCCTTAGACGGGACTGTATAGTTAAACGTGGAATCCGGACCATGATTTTACCTCTGAAAAATGTCGTTCTATCTATGAGGATGGATCTTTACGGATTAACGTAATATTAAATTAGTACGAACGTTAATCATTAACACTAGGGAATATCAAGAATAGATAGAATAACGTAACAAAAAGTCTGGTATAGACAACCCTCACAGAATAGGGTCTTTCAACCGACTTAATGACTTGGTTAAAAAGTTGCTATTTTTAACTATATTATTTTTTTTGACAGGAATATCTTTTTAATCGGGAGCATAATGGAGCTTTATCAGAACTGCAGTGCCCTACAGAGTGATAACAACACAACGACATGGTGTCATGTGACGTCATTCTTGTATCATATCAGTAACTGATAACACGCGCTGTTAAGAGACCACATCTCATTTGTTATGTGCTATTTTGAACGTAAATGTGTGAAAGTTAAAATTGTTTTAATTAACCATGGCTTAATCTTGCTAATTGGAGTTCATAGGTTCTATCACTTCACTACTGATATTGTAACAATGGTTTATATAAGTGGACAAATTATAATTGGCTTATGCTGTGAGTTTTTTTTAATTTAAGTTTTAGCGTTACTGAACGTTTTGAAGTTGTAGACACATTTTTGCTTTGCAATTCTAAGTACGTTCGAAATTTTAATTGAAAGTCCTCTAAAAGGTATCTTGTAACGTTTTATTTCATTAAACCAGCATTAAGACCGTTCTTATACCGTATGTTAGGACGGTGGCGTCGTCCTGTAATCCAGCTACTTGGAGGTCACGAATTGTGGATAGTTGAGGGTGTAATATTCTCTTGTGTGGATGAACGTCCGCAATATTGATTACAACGTTAATCCACAAAGACCATCCCAATAATTATACCAATTCGTAATTCAGAGGCCGTGGTTCGGATTCCACGTTAAACTGTAGGTCCCTTAGTTGCATTCGGCTGTTGGGCTATTAATTAACAGTCCTGTCCAAGGAACATTAGTCAGTAACAAGACTACAAGATCGCGCCACAATCATCTTACACTAAATGCTCATTCATACTTGGCTTAAAATACCTACCTTGTGGTATGGTCGCTATTTCAGTAATCTAATCTAGTCTAATCTGTGATTCAATGTTAAGAAGAAAGATATTTATTATCATGACGAAATATAAAGCGAAAATAAAAAAATAATAAGGCAAAAATAAATTCTCGTCTCAATTATTAAACGTTAAGTCAATTCAAATTTTATAAATTTTAAATTTGGCATCATTATTAAGATTTGTCACTGTCCTACGTTAACATAACATATTAATCTAGTATAATTTTGAAGTATCTAAAAATCAATGGTTAATGTAAACAAACTAAAATTGATATTAATTTGGTAGGCGATGGTTATTTATTAAAATTAAAGTACTTTTACAATAATAAAATTAAAATTAGAGTTTTGTCTGTGATTTCTAGGCAATGTATCTTTTCCCAATTAATTATTATCTGTCTGTGGCGCTAAACAAGGAATTTGTGTTCGCCTTCTACGTGAAAACCAGAGCAACCAGAGATTATGAAACTTAGTTTCCTTATTCTACACCTTTTGGAGAATATTTTTGTTTTCTTTAAACTGACCCTCGCAATATGGAAAAAATAAGCTCTCAAATACCTAGTTTCGAACTATACTAGACATACCGGGTGTCTAAGTTCGTCACCAAACTTCATGACGTTGTTCATTGTATCAAAATAAACCAAAAAGGTCCTATGGGAGTATGTCTTACAGACAGAAATTGAGAAATATGCATTTAGAGTTGTCTGTGGTATTACACGTGGTATTAACGTTCCTAATTTTATTTATATAAATGTTTCGAGGAATTCAATTATTATGAATTATATTCATATGGATGTGTCGTTAGCGTAACCGATAGCTCGAGTTTAATTGAATCAAATCGGACTGAACACTTGCGTGCCAGTCGGATAATTGTCATAAATGACAGTAATCACCTGTCATTTGATAACATGTCAATTACCATCCAGTGTGTATGTTTTTTAAAGCGATACTCATTTTTGACTGTACTGTCTGCACTGACTTTACAACTTTACAATGTAAATTAATAATTATTATAAAAAATAAAATAAACTTAGAAAAAATGTTGTTTAATTCTAACTAATTACTAGAACGTAATAAATTTCATTCAAACGAATGTAATAAAATTACGAAATATTCAAACAAGTACACTAAAAGTCTAGTCCAAGGAAGTATAAACGGAAGGGACATCTAGTATTTTTGGGACGGATTCCATTTTGGGAGGGGACGTCCTTCAGGAATGGATAAGCAGCTCATCCTTCGGATGGAGATTCCCTCTAGGAGAGGTTCCCGGGTAGGAAGGAGGGAAGAGCCGTTCTGGAGTAGATGCCCAGGATAGAGATGGAAACCTTATGAGATGAGTGCTCAGGAGGGAGGGAGGGTTCATATGTGAGGTAGCAGGTGAGTAAGGAAGTCATCTCCAGGAAGGTTGCTTAGAAGAGAAGATGAGTCTTCCAGGGAAAAGCCCTTCTGGAGTAAGATGCCCAAGAGAGAGGTGGAAACCTTATGAGATAAGTGCTCAGGACGGAGGGAGGGTTCATTTGAGAAGTAGTAGGTAAGTAAGGAAGTCATCTCCAGGAAGGTTGCTTAGAAGAGAAGATGAGTCTTCCAGGGAAAAGCCCTTCTGGAGTAAGACGCCCAGGAGAGAAGTGGAAACCTTATGAGAAGAGTGCTCAGGAGGGAGAGAGGGTTCATGTGAGAGGTAGTAGGCGAGCAAGGGAGTCGTCTCCAGGGAAGTTGCCACGAAGACAAGATGAGTCTTCCAGGGAAGAGTCGCCTGGGACGGATGCCCAGGAAGGGATTGAGAGCATATCCTATTCGGAGTTTTTTTTTTAATTTGACTCACGTTTATCCTGTTATTATATTTTTTACGTTTTGAATCTCCAATCAATCTTAAATAATAAAGACACGTTCGTATACATGTTGTTGGGTCCACTTTAATTGAAATTCGAACACAAAATACAACACACACTGACAAATAACACACATTTTGGTCGTATTTGTTTTTCATCTGTCAATGTGTGTGTTGTATTTTGTGTCTCAACTTGACGACTCCTCAACGGATAGAACGTCCCTGCATCGTCCCTTTAAAATTCCGTTCAGGCGACATGTATTTAACGAACACGTATATGTGGCTAATACAGTGATTTTCATAAATCTTAATACAGTTCTTGGTTAATACAGATGATTTTCATTATCACATTTCTTGACCATCATACTTTTTTTAACCCTTTTAACTAGATTTATTACTTTTTCCATTATTATAATGAATTTTTTATATGACTTCAATCGTCGATCGTCATGGCCATAACGCTTTAATTTGGGAAATATTTGATTATTGTAGTACTTACAATGTCGATTTTATCGTGTCAAATATTTATAAAAACTTCCGGTTGCAATGAAACTTTGAGAGTGTTCATAACTTCCTGATACCTCTGAGAGGGCCTTGCGTATGTCGACTGTGATAAGTTTGCGTCTGTCGGCTGTGATAAGGCACCCAGCTGTGAAGTTCGCGGCCGCTTATCGCGGTATCTAGCTCAATCGCCACGCATGAGAACCTCAGCATGTCGATACGTGAAATCTGATTGATCGATACGATAATCTAACGATTTAATTTGTATTACATAAATGATCGAGATATCTCGATCGGGTTTGTGGATACCGAGATTTATCGTGTGGCGAAAAGTGCATCTCCTAGAGCCTCAACGGATAAAAGAAATAAAATTAAAAATTAGAAAGTTTCACTTTCAAACGAAATACGTATTTTTTATTTTGTGATATCGAAACATATGAATGATAAATTAAGTGTCGTAAAATTTACCATCGTTCAGACCAACATTCTACTCGTTCGAAGCGATTGGTTGATACGATAATCTATCGCTTCAATGCATATGACATAAATAGAGATAGCGCGATCATTTTTCGTCAATGGCTCGATATATCTTTTGGCCAAGAGTGATTGCATCTCCAATAGCTCAATCAGATAAAAAATAATAATTAATGATTTCATTTCCAAGTGAAAATGTAATTATTTTGGAATACAGTATTTGTAAACTCAAAAGATATGAATGAAACATATAGTTAACAGTGTCTGAAATATTTACAATAGTTTAGACAAACTTTTAATCGTTCGAGACGATGCGTGATATCCGATTGTTCGATACGATTATCTATCCTTTCAATTCATGTTAATTAATGAACGAAATAGCTCGATCGATTTTCGCCGATAGTAAGATCCCCATCGGATAAGGAAGTAAAAATTAAAGGTTTAATTTCTAAATAAAAAATGTTTATATTTACTTCCCTGTGGGGAATAGGTTAGATCATGGATGTGTCTAAAGGTAAAGTTTTCACTTAATCTAAACAGCTGTTCTTATTCTTTTAAATTAAAACTTCAATACGATAGCTCTGGTAGTTTCTATGGAAACCTGGTACATATTTTCAATCTTACAAACCGTCAACACCCCCCCACCCCCTAAAACATAACAATGTCAAAAAGTACTTATTTTGGAATATGCGATCTCGAAACATATGTTTGTTTCGCAAAATTTACAATCGTTCAGACCAAAATGGTTCACTTAAATTTATTTCGAGATAGTTGTCGGCTTGTGCTTCAGTCCTGAGCCACGAAGCTGTATGCGCGGAGGCTGGGCCTACTCGAGTGAGGCTGAGAGCCTTCGAGAGGGATGAGCACACTAACGAGGCATTCGGCCCAAATTTGGCGCCCTCGAGGAGGCAAAGAGCCGATCCCGTTGAAAATTGGAAACACCCCCTCTTTATCCTTATGATTGAGTTGTAAAGGAAAAAGAAAGTAAATACAGTATCTTAAATGTGACTACTGAAATCGATTGAGTTACTTTTTTTATAAATAATTACATTATCCTTTTCTGGACGGATTTTCTAGGATAATTACATTACCCTAACTATTAATTAGTCTGAATTTTATATACATACATATATATTTTTTACTGGGACGGTGGCGTTGTCCTGTAATCCAGCTACTTGGAGGTCACGAATTGCGGATAGTTGTGAGCGATGATCGGTGGGTGTAGTGTTCTCTTGTGTGGATTAACGTCTCTATAATTAATTGAATACTGTGTTAATCCGCAAATACCATTCTTATAATTTGACCAATTCGTAAGTTCGGATCCCTTGTTAAACTGTAGGTCCCTCAGTTGCCATCTGTTGGGCTATTAAATATTATCAGCCCTGTTCTAAGGAATACGCACCCTTAGTCAGTAACAAGACTACAAAATCGCGCCACAATCATCTTACACTCAATCCCCATTCATACTTGGCTTAAAATACCTACCTTGTGGTATAGTCGCCATTTCAATAATCTAATCTAATATAGTATAAAATAGAGTGAGTGACTATTAACAGTAATATTTAAAAATATTTTCTACAAGATAGTCCTTTGAGCCGTATTTTATTTTAAAGAATAAAATACGGTCAAGTGTGAATAAGTAAGTTAATTTAATCGTATTAGTTTATGTTAGACACATCAATATTAACAGTAAGAGTTTATAACGGTAACGAAATGAATAATTTTTTTACTGTTCTAGTGTGTGTTATTCAGATTGTCACTGTGGACATTTTCCATCACGATTGGTGAAACAAGGTTTTTCTCTTATAACCAAAGTATGACGTCACTAACTGTACGATGTTACTGTTTCAAATTTCGGTCACGCAAATCGCCAAAACCCCCTTCCCCAGAGCTAAGATATACCCATGTTAAAATATCAAACAACTAAAAATTACACACACACAAGAAACGAAATACGTCACCTGAGAACGGGATCAAATTGCAGATACCGAAACGTCGTGAAACTTTGTTTTACTAGTGATGGAAAATGTCCGCAATAACAATCTAAATAAAATAAACCCACCATTACCGACAATGAATTGTCCCAGGCTTGTTAAAATAAGATGTGAACACGAAAATAGTAAATTTTAAACGGAGGTGTTATTTAGGATGTTTGTGGAGTACATAAAATTGGATTGAAGGGTGTAAATATATTTAGGAGAGGCCGCGGTTGCTTAATCGAGTGATCTTGTTCATCTCGGAGGCGTCGCCCCCGGTCCCCGGGTCCCGTGCAGCGTGAAGGGTAAAAGGATTACGTTGCTACGGGGGGGGCAGGGGGGATACTCTATTACACACAAATCGAGTTTTCATATCTGCTACTTGTTGGCTCCACGCTCCACGTGGCGAAGTAGATACATTTAGTCTGTAACGCTATATGTAGCAGTATGATCGTCAGGGAACTGGCCAAGACAACTGCGACATTGCCGATAGTGTCCATATGTCGTCTGCTGTGTGTTCTAAGGAGATTGTGTTAAAAATAAATGTTTGTATATACTTCCCTGTGGGAAATAGGTTAGACCATGGATATGTCTAAAGGGAAAGTTTTTCACTTTATCTAAACAGCTGTTCTTATTATTTTATACTAAAAGTTTATACTGATGGTTTCTATGGAAACCTGTTACATATTTTCCATCTTAAAAATCGCCAACGACCCCCCTCTAGAGCTTAGACATATCCATGGCAAAAAATTAAATTCTTAAATAGTTCTTTCTTAATTCGTCATAATTTCCTATAGATTAGATTAGATTATTGAAATGGCGACAAAGGTAGGTATTTTAAGCCAAGTATGAATGAGGGTTGAGTGCAAGATGATTGTGGCGCGATCTTGTAGTCTTGTTACTGACTAAGGCTGTCATGTTCCTTAGACAGGACTGTTAATTAATAGCCTAACAGTCGATGGCAACTGAGAGACCTACAGTTTAACGTGGAATCCGAACCACGGCCTCTGAATTACGAATTGGTCTAATTATTGGGATGGTCTTTGTGGATTAACGTAGTATTCAATCGTGCGGACGATAATTCACACAAGATAATACTACACCAACCGACCATCACTCACAACTAACCACAATTCGTGACCTCCAAGTAGCTGGATTACAGGATGACGCCACCAACCCAGTCGCCTACCCTACTAAAATGACAACCAACATTGATAGTTATTTTAAGTAAAGTATGAAAGTAAAATGAGTTTAAAATGTTATGGCACGATCTTTTAGACTTGTCACTGACATTTTGGCATGGATATGTCTTAGCTCTAAGGGGGTGTTAGTGATTTTTAAGATGGATATCATGTAACAGGTTTCCATAGCAACTTCCAGAGCTATTGTATGGAATGTTTAATATAAAAGAATAAGAACAGCTGTTTAGATTAACTGAGACCATTCCCTTTAGATATATCCATGATCTAATTTATTTCCCACAGGGAAGTTAATACAAACATTTTTTCCTTAGTCAGGACTCTTAATTAATAGCCGAGCAGCCAATGGCATCTGCATCACAATTATTATCCTGAATTACGAAATGGTCTAATAATGAGGATGGTCTTTACGGATAAATAGTGCTCAACAGTGAGGAGATCATCCCATCCACGGAGACACCATTAAACGCTAAACACTAAGAATATCATTGACTAACTAGTGTACACGTAAGGTCCATTGTCATTGTAAGACCTGAATACTGTCTGTAGCACTTCAACTAAGCGGATGAATATTTTATATCTATCAGATTCTACTATAGTGTATGGTATAACATGACAGGCAAGCCAAGATACAAAATAAGGGTCCAGGGGAAAAACGTGTTCAGTCCAAAATTTTTAATATTTTTATTTCAATGTCATCTAGTAGAAAATTTGAGGACGTTGTCACATATTTATTCGTCAACAGTCTGAGATATTAAAGGATAATGTAAGATACACAAAAAAAGTAGTGTCCATGTGAAACTGTGAAATGTCATGTTTAGTCCGTGATATTTTTAACACAACACCAATATGAAATATTTATTCTCACTTGTGTTGCTATAGAAACAGGAATTATTAGTGTGTAAACTTTAAAAAGACTCTCCTGAAAAGTTTTGAATATGTGATTGAACATTGTTCTTTCCCTGATGCATTCCTTAAAACTGCATAAGCATTCTTCTGTTGATAATTCCTTTCCAGGGCCGAAGATAAAAGTTATTTTGGCGTGTTTCTGAAATATCGATGTATGTAATACCGGATGTTTATATTCTAGCCAACCGAGGTCGTGGGGGAGACGGGACGTGAGGGATTTAGGGATTTGCCCAAGTAACACCATCACCACACCGTAGATTTGTCATGGGATTGTTACACAACTCGGTGGGTGGTTGTGATCCTACGCGGGTAGGCCTATCCCTGATTGACATCGCCACCGGCTCTATTCTATTGCTTGTTGAGACGATTGTCAATTCTCTCCGGAGCGTTTCCGGTCCACACCGCTTCATTGACACTTGAGTCATCCGGACTCCGGTCACTGCCACTGGGCCGGGTCATGGGGAAAATCCCAAATCACAAGTAAGGTAATAGAGATTGTGTATTCCTCCCCTTTGATGAGTGTCTTTATCGTCAACTTGATGTCTTTGTCTGGAATATTTAAACTCTTCTTCTTCTTCTTCTTCTTCTTCTTCAAAGACACGTCTTCCAGTGTGATATTGAATATTACGTTAATCCACAAAGACAATCCTCATCATAATACCGGTTTGTAATTAAGTAGTTTGGACTCCACGTTAAACAGCATGCCCCTTAGATATTCCATTAACTGTTGGGCTATTAATTAACAGTTCTGTCTAAGGAACATGAATGGACGGTGGCGACGTCCTGTTATCCAGCAACTTGGAGGTCACGAATTGTGGATAGTTGTGAGCGATGGTCGGTCGAGTGTAGTGTTCTCTTGTGTGGATTAACGTCCGCACTATTGAATACAACGTAAATCCGGAAAGACCATCCTCATAATTAGAACAGTTCGTAATTCAGAGGCAGTGGTTCGGACTCTACGTTAAACTGTAGGTCCCTTAGATATGCCATTAACTGTTAGGCTATTAATTAACAGTTCTTTCTAAGGGACATGCCAACCTTAGTCAGTAAAAAAAGATTACAAGATCGCACCACAATCATCTTACACTCATTCCTCAATAATACCTGGCTTAAAATGCCCATCTGGATAAGTTGCCATTTAAGTTAAAAGTATAAAGTACAAAGAAAAATGAAAACAATAGATGGTTTGATGAAAGTTGTAATTAACTTGTTGGGTGTAGGTGACAAGTGGGAGCACGCTGTAACGCTGAAGTGATGTGTTTGACAGCGAGAGAGGGAGGGAGAAAGAGAGAGAGAGCTGCCACTCTCAGCCGTGTTAACAACAACATAACAGACCTCCGCCTCTGCGAGTGTCATGTCCAGCTATTGGAGTTTTTATGACATCTTAATTAAATCGCGGATCACTGATTTGAGCTGGTCTAAATTTAATCTTAATCTGATTAACAGATATAGCGTCATGGTCGTTAGACTATTAATTTACTGGTCCTAAAATACTGAATTACCAAAGGATCTTTACGTAAGTTAGGGTTAGTTTATCCATAATGAATCTACATCTCTAATCCACATGGAAGGTAAAGCCAATACTTAACCTCGACTAATTACTGTCCTCTGAAACGTGTATTAGTTGATTTTCATACGTCAATGATACATTTTTCAGCCTCTTCTGTACTTTGATAGAGCTTTTTCAATTATCTTTCCTCGTTCCATTCTTGAGAATTACTTTAAGTATTCATATTTCTCTATCTTAATAGAAAAGGGATAAGAGGGTAAGATCACAACATATACTGGGACGGGGCGTGTCCTGTAATCCAGCTACTTGAAGTCACGAATTGTGGATAGTTATGAGCGTTGGTTGGTGAATGGGATATTCTCTGGTGTAAATTTATGACTGCGCTATTGAATACAAAGTCCTTCCTCATAATACCAGTTCGTAATTCAGAGGCAGTGGTTAGGACTCCACGTTATACTGTAGACTTATTGTGTAAGAACAGTTTTGTGTAAGAAACATGTCAGCCTTAGTCAGTATCAAGACTACAAGATCTTGCCACAATCATCTTACGCCAATTTCTCATTCATACTTGGCTTAAATTACCTACCTGAGTAGGTTGCCATTTCAGTAACTAACTAACTGAATGTCAATTAGTGTGCTAAAAACATATTTCGTCTTAAATTTTATGGCTTTTAATTTTTAAACTTTTTTTAATTGTGAATCTTTTTAAAAAGTAAATTCTGAACCGTAAGTGAAAGAGTGACTCTTCCAGACACCCTCCCTGAAAAATCCATCCTGAAGGATGAGTTGATAATCCATTCCTGAAGGACATCTCCTCTCTCCCAAAATGGCATCTACCCCAGAAATATTGGACCTCCCTTCCTTGGACTACTCGGGAAAACTAGACTCAATATAAAGGGGACTACTGATTCGATTTTCACTGATCATTATGAAGCTATTACGTTAGAACAGTATTAACATACACCAAAACCACCTCCTGTGTACACAATCTAGTTAATTGCCATTGTGATCGTCATACGAGCTGTATCACGCCACTTGCATTTGGCTAATGATGCAGTCAATTACACCAGCTTGCGTCATTTGAAACCTCTCAATTGGACAATCCATTCTGTATAATTCGAGACGTGTCATGATTATGTTTCAGGTATTTTCACATTGTTACAAGGTCTTAAACAATAGGCTTCAATCGTTTGCAGTGCGTCGGTTTTACTGATTAAGTACTTATCCATTGTAATGGCCTTATTTGAATGTTATTACATTCAATCGATTTAATTAGCATAGTGAAGTCCCGCGCAGTATAATCATACGCCGAGGATTGTGAGTCAAACTTAACGTCACGCTTTTCTAGGGACGTCTTATTTTATATTTTCATTCAACGTCATTGATATTTTACATTAGAATTCAGACGCCTGTGAAACAAATGGCCTGGATGTAAATTTAGAGGACACTCCCGTTTACCTAGCAATTTAGCTACTACCAACAGATGAGGTTGTTGATGATGCCAATAATAATAACATATAGTGTGGTTTTATGGCAGCATAAAACAGTAATCAGCCGACACTTCGGTCTGCAGGAGGTGTAGCTGATTCGTCATCGAAGGGGATCTAGAGAAAAAACAAATAAATAACGTATATTCGTTCAAATTATTACAGAAACCACGAACCAAACTCTAGTTTTGCGGTGACCAAAGAGGGCTTGTTTTAGGCTGCCTGTGAGATAAAAGAGATGGACTCTAAGGGAATATATTTTAGAATGTTCCTAGTTTTCTTGGTAAAAAATTGACGTCTGTAGGAATTTAAAATTAATAGTAATTCTTACGCTAAGAATAATCTCATTCCACCCCAAGTCATGCCACGTCTCTATATGATAGAAACCCCTACTTACCCTCAGTACAGTAATTAACTATAGTGTTTAATTATTTTTTTACAAAATCTAAAAAGACAATACAGTCTATAAAATTAAAATGAATATTTTAAACCTTGGCTCATTGTAAAGGGCAATTTAGGTTTAAAAATATAAGTCGATTATGAATTTTTCCAACCTGTTTGTGTTTCAGCTGCACAACGTTTCTGGAGGTGGAGAAACTCCTTCCGTTTTCAAGTGCTTACCTAATAATTTACATTGAAAATTAAAAGTTCGAGTTATAGATAATTATCATGTTGTCAATAATACTATACTTATCTATTATACACAATAAAAAACTATAGATAACGCAACAAATAACAATAACACTCCGCCTCCGAGCTAGCGTGGTGACACAAGATAGTGCTCCAGCTCTCGTTGTGAGCGCACGCTCAGAATTTAGCAGAAAGTTTAGTAGTTGGAAAAGTCCAATAAATGATATTGAATAATTAACAACCAACGCTGTAATAAAGGAATGGTATGACTGCCGCAGTCAAGTTGTATGATTCTACAACTACAGAGTGTGCCACAGGAGACTACCGACACTACAGACGGTCCAGGAGCCTCAAGGTCTCAGATCACATCTCCATGACGACCTGTGTTCAACGCTAATTGCATCCTCGGGCTCCTGGCTACATCCCTTGTTCTCCTTTTTTGAAAACTGATAACATCGGGTCCGCTGAAAGGGCGCCCTTAAAAGTTTTAATTGGACTATTACGCACTGAAATAACTGTGTTTTGAAGTTGGTAATTTCAGAGGTGTTGGAAATTCAAATTAGTTCATTTTTTTCTTTTAATGTTTTCAAAGTTGATTCGCTGTTTTGGATTTTTTCTTGCATTTGTCACGTCCATCTCTCCGGCATTGTGTGAAAAAGTTACTGAATCGTCGTCGTTATACAGGGTCTACATAAAGTCCTGCACGGGTTTGATATTGTTTTAATAATGTTTTAGTTTTTAGCATTAGAAAACTTTTGGGAGGGTTTAATTTATTTTACTTATTTATTTATTTATAACCTGTTAAGATCCACCATATTCGAAGTTATTTTTACGTTTCGTGCGTTAGAGAAGCCGAAACAAGTCTTATCTCAATTTATGTCTCAGGAGGCATTTTACGCCGTTTTCTCCGAAAAGACGGGAGAACTGATAACAATGAAACTTATTTCATGCATTCTCTATATTACAGAGAAGGTTTTTTAAAGCTTGAAATGGTACGCCGCCCTTTAAATAGTAAATCACGAGCATTTAAAACCCCACTTTTTACGCGAAATCAGTCACATTTAGCTTTCAATTATCAATGAACCACTTACTGGTAATAATCAGCTGTATTTGTAGTTTAAATATTTAATAGAAAGAAAAACAAGCAACTGTAAAATCAATATTAGTTAGTTTATATCCCCATTTCGAAATCATACTATATTAAAAATTATTTTAATGTACAACTAATTATAATAATGGTTAAATTGTCAAGTAGTGCTAAATAATAAAGCTGGACATTGATTTATTTTCTTTGTACTGATTTGTTTAGGATTTCAGGTTTACATTTTGGTATGATAATCTTTTTCTACTGAATCCTACAACCCGTACAAAGGACGTGCTTACTGCTAGTCTATAATATAAGCATAGGTCAACAATATACACAGTCAAATTAAAGGCATTTTTATTATAATCCTGTGCTGCAAACTGAAACGCAATTGGATGATTGTAGTTTAAACCACAGTCGTTCAAAGATTACATTAATAAAATTCAGCTATCTTTAAACGACTGTGATTTCTACTAAAATTATCCTATTGGGTTTCGGTTTGCGTCACTGAATTAAGGAATAATAATCAAGACCTGTGCTTCTTTTTCATATTTTCTACTGTGGGAAGTCCCTCTGTTATGTCAGAATCGTGATAGTTCCTTAAAATACTAGATTTGTAGATATAGTGTTGATGTATGAAATCGTATGGATTAATCTGTTATCGTTAAGAAAATATTAAACACGTACAGGGTTTTATTTATGTAAACCCTGCATTTTTGTACGTGTTTGATCTCTCAGCTCCCCCAGCCCCTCCATCAGAGGCAATACAATTTATTTTGAACATTCCTCTCTCGATTCGACTCGATATCTTTGAACTAATGTTTAGCCTAAACAATGTTTTAAAATGCAGAATTAAGCTGTAAATCCCCACTTATCTAAAATAAACTGAAGATCTCATTCGGCCACTAAATTGGTCACCTAACAAAGTTGCTATTTTCTCTCTGGGGAATGGCTATCCCGATTGTAGACAGTTCTCCGTTCTCCGGCTGCGTGTCTGTGAACGCGAGACGTCGATTGTAGAGAGTTTCCCGTCGCTCATCCACGGCCCACTTACCTCCTTGTGAGCTCACTGGGATATTCCTTCAATATTTCCTTTCATTTGGCTCGTAGCGATGACCGAGTCTTGCAGTTTGGCACATACACGACTTACAACATTCAGCCTGATAAAATTTTGTAAAAAAGGCTCGGATCCTCTTATTTGCTTGCAATACTAGCAGTAAACCCGTCCTTTGTACGGGTTGTAAGATTCAGTAGAAAAAAGATGTATGCCAGAGGTTACATTTACTCGTACTCTCCACCAGGTTGCGCTACTGTTGCTGTATTTGACAGTTTACTAAATAGGTTCCTTAAAGAAAATTTAGCAAATTTAAAGTTTAAGAAAAAGCATAAGAATAATTTTTAATAATTACTAGCAGTAAGCCCGTCCTTTGTACGGGTTGTAGGATTCAGTTTAAAGAAGAAAGATTATCATACCAAAATGTAAACCTGAAATACTAAACAAATCAGTACAAAGAAATAAATCAATACTCAGCTTTATTATTTAGCATTACTTGACAATTAAACCATTATTATATTTTAAACTTTTTAATATAGTATGGTTTCGAAATTGGTTTAAAGTCAATGACCAATATAAGCAATATAAACTAAATAATATTGATTCAACAGCTGTTTGTTTTTGTTTCTATTAATTTTTTAAACTAAAAAGACAGCTGATTATTAACTGTTGTGGTTCTTCATTGATAATTGAAAGCAAAATACAATTAATATTGCATAAAAAGTGGGGTTTTAAATGCTCGTGATTTACTTTTGACATGGATATGTCTTAACTGTGGGGGGGGTGTTGGTGATTTTTAAGATGGTAAACATGTGATGGTTTCAATACAAACTACCAGAACGATTGTATTGAATTTTAAGTATAAAAGAATAATAACAGCTGTTTAGATGAAATCAAAACATTTCCTTTAGACATGATCTAACCTATTTCCTACAGGGAAGTAAATACAAACATTTGTTAATATTTAAGGGTCGGCAGACAATTTAAGGCATTTAAAAACCTTCTCTGGAATGTAGAGAATGTATGAAATAAGTTTCATTGTTATCAGTTCTCCCGTTTTTCGGAGAAGACGGCCTAAAATGCCTCTTGGAGCATCGGACACAAATTGAGATAAGACTGGTTTCGGCTTCTCTAACGCACGAAACGTGAAAATAACTAAAAAATGAATAACTCTGAGCAATGTACAGACAAAACTGTAATTTTATTTCTTATTTATATTGATAAATCAAAGTTTAATTGATTTTAGTTTTAGTAGTAATCAAAATAGCTTAATTTTGCTCCAAACTCAATTTTGTCTTCAGATTTTTTACCACTTCCATTACCATTTCAAGTGGCAATCCAGATGAGCATTTTAAGCCAAGTGTGGATGAGAAATTAGTGTAAGATAATTGTGACGCGATCTCGTAGTCTTGTTACGGACTAAGGGGCCTACAGTTTAACGTGGGATCCGAACCACTTTCACTCCTTAATTGCGAACTGGACTAATTATAAGGATGGTCATTGCGGATGAACGTGGTATTCAATAGTGCGGACGTTGATCCACACTAGAGAATATCACATCCACTGACCATCGCTCATAACTATCCACAATTCATGACTTCCAAGTAGCTGGATTACAGGACACGCCACCGAACCATACCTGGTTAGTCCGGATTATGCATTAATCTTATCATATTCTAACAGCTGAAGAAAATCAGATTCCAGATCCCGATCATCGTGAAACTTTGTTCCATCAATCGTGTTTGAAAATATCCGCATTAACAGTTTAAAGAGCATGAACATGATTCGATAGGGATTCGAAAGTTATTGTACTCACACTGTTTTGTGTTTTTATGTGATAGACAAAACATTTATACTCTCTTGGTAGTAGTTGACTAAAAAGTGGGTATTGTCTTATAGACCAAAGTCCATTTTAAAAAATGAAACGGCACATATCAGGATGCGTAAATTTTCTATCTACTATCAAATCTCAGTTGCTACACATTATGAACATGATTGATGCCATCAAAAATAGTCCTCTTCAAATCTTTGCAAAACTAGTTTTCCTTTTAGTCTTCTAGAATTGATCGTTTGTAGTGCCAAGACGTATTGTGGCGTAGACAGACCGCCTGAAACTGTTTTATTAAGATTTTTAAGTAATATTCACATCCCATAACCTCTTTGCATCTAAAGCGGACGCTGCAATGATCGCAGAAGTAAGACGATAGCTGTGAAATAGTCTCTTCAGTGTGCTAAGCTTCAGTTGCATTGCAACTGATTTAGTAAATCTATTATAGATTAAGTTTTAAAATGTTGTTAACAATACTATATTTTGTTTCAGGTATGCATGTGTTGCAGTTAATGATGGATTAGTAAGTTTTAACTAAGCTATACAGTGTAAAAGATGTTATTCGTTATATATAATGTAGTCCCGATACAAGTGAACCATGCCAACTACCCCAACATAAATCTCTCGGCCATCAGCTGTTCCAGCACTTGAGTGCTGTTGCTGTAACGGTGCGTCAATTAAAACCAACGCCACTACAGGCAGCGGTGGAAAGTGTGTCGCGGAGAAAGGGCACCAGTGTGGAGTGTAGAGGAGGCGGCCTTGCAAAGGTTGAGGCGGCAAACAGGTTGGCGGCCGCCCGGGGCGCATTCCACGGGGCGGGAGCTTCGGAGTAATGCGCCCGTCTTTTGCCCGGCCGCCTAGGGCGCCGTTGTTGTCCGATCGGGCTGTAACAAGCATTTATATACCGATAAATTAGGCGAAAGTGCGGTTTATGGTCCCTCGGGCCGGATCTTTTCAATTTACGATGCTAAATTTTTCTACGTGAATATAAACAATAATAATCTTAATCTATATAAATAAAATTAGAGTTTTTTTCTGTTCATTGCTTGGAATTATAATATTTTTGGTTGCTGTATAACCCGAAAAGATTCAAATAGAGCAGATAACTGAACCTTTGGATTAGTTCACAAGAACCGGTTAGTTATCCGATTTCAAGTACAGTAAATACAACTGTTAATATGGGATTATCTGGAAGTGTAAATCCACCCTAAGGTTGTAGATATCCTTAATCTCAAGTTTAACGTGTTCCTCTTTAACTGTATCGGAAAGCCTTAGGTGTTAGATTGGAAGGGATTTGGAAGCCAAGCTTACAGTAGACTAACTAACTGTAGGCCCTTTGGATAACTAATGATTTAGCTTGTTATCAATCATTATCAATCTTCAAGGGAAACGAGATGGTGAAATAATTAGCGGGATGATCGTAAACGAGATTATTGCTCAAACGATTTACAAACAATGAGAGTTTAACAAACCAGTTTGGTTTGCAATAGTTTTATACGGATAAAAATAAATCAAGAATTTAAAAACGTTGGGAAACTCTTCATTGTGTATGGGGTTTTTCCATTCAAGAATCTAGAACTTTTATTGCCGTTGACCGTTATCATAAATACAGAATTAGGCAGAGTTAACATCTTATATCTAAATAACAGTTTAAAAAACCGTTCAGCGAATACGAAGGATTAGCAATGCGCTTAACGGGAGTTTAAAATTGTTTAGATAAACAAGACGGGTATTGTAGGGAGCCGATTGATAAGTTTTGTCCCATTATTCTTGTAATAGTTGCCTGTTTTGCTTAGTCTTTGATAATTAATTACTAAATAATTTAATTTATAAGGATTAAAAGATTAAAACTATTCGATGAAATGTTCGATCTTGTATGCAGTTTTTGAAAAGAAATCTGTCATCGGTGCAGTGTCAAATTTTTTGGATTTTTGAAACATTTTATGAAAAGTAGTAAAATTATTCTTTATGCAAAATCGAGAAAATATGTTTCGTGTACACTTCTGCCAAGGTCTAGTGTCACAGTAATAGTGCCTCTGACCTAACGACTATTTATGTAGCCGGGACCAAAGTACCAACAGCCTAAGCACGGCGGCAATTTGAGGTACAAATTTCATATCTGTCATGACCAGGAATTGAGCGGTTCTTTTTGGTGGTATGCCAGTAGACTGGGACG
Organism: Nephotettix cincticeps; assembly: GCA_023375725.1. Classification (NCBI taxonomy): domain Eukaryota; kingdom Metazoa; phylum Arthropoda; class Insecta; order Hemiptera; family Cicadellidae; genus Nephotettix; species Nephotettix cincticeps. The sequence goes on along the minus strand of CM041791.1, from coordinate 14,192,730 downwards.
GTGGCGACGTCCTGTAATCCAGCTACTTTGAGGTTACGAATTGTGTATAGTTGTAAGCGATGTTCGGCGGGTGGGATTTTTTCTTGTGTGTATTAACGTCCGCACTATTGAATACTACGTTAATCCACTAAGACCATCCTTATAATTAGACCAGTACGTAATTCAGAGGCAGTGGTTCGGATTCCACGTTATACTGTAGGTCCCTTAGTTGCCATCGGCTGTTGGGCTATTAAATTAACATCCCTGTCCAAGGAACATGTCAGCCTTAGTCAGTAACAAGACTACAAGATCGCGCCACAATCATCCTACACTCATTTCTCATTCATACTTGGCTTGAAATACCTACCTGGGTAGGTTGCAATTTCAATAATCTAATCTAATCTAAAGTACTCTACCCACTTAGCTATGACTATCATAAAATTCAAATTCAGTCCTGTTTCGGAACTATGAAAACTAATCTGTTATTTACCAATTGAAAATTCAAAACATCCCGTTTTTCGAAAACATCATTGATGACCCCTAGATTAAGTTATAATTCATAGGTCTAACTAGGATGAATCTATGGGAATGGGCGCCTATTTCGTGGACTAACAACTGGTCTCTTCACAATCCGTTCTCACGAAATACCCTCTGCCGAGAATTAAACATAGTTTGTTCGTGATAGACAAGACAGTAGGCTCTAGGTTTCGGCGAACTGTGAAGTGAGAGCGGGGTAGTTCCCACGGGCACAAACACCTGACAATCAGCTGACTGTGGCGCCATGAACAGTCGCGAGTGTTTACTTTAATCAGCTGTTCGCACCTCTACCAGCTGGGGAATGGTGAGCTGGTGGAATGCTTTTTATCGATGATGTAGAAGTTTCTGCAGTCAACAGTGCTTTGAGAATTTGTTTGAGCTAGCTTTTGGGCCTACCTTCAAAGGATTCATAACAGAGTTTTTAATAATATGTATATCTATATAAATAAAGTTAGAGTTTTGTCTGTACATTGCTCAGAGTTATTAATTTTTTAGTTATTTTTACGTTTCGTGCGTTAGAGAAGCCGAAAACAGTCTTATCTATATTTGTGTCTGTCTGTGACGCTCCAGGAGGCATTTTACGCCGTCTTCTCCGAAAAAAACGGGAGAACTGATAACAATGAAACTTATTTCATACATTCTCTACATTCCAGAGAAGGTTTTTAAATGCCTTAAATTGTCCGCCGACCCTTAAAAACTAAATCAGGAGCATTTAAAACCTCACTTTTCACGCGATATTAGTCGCATTTTGCTTTCAATTATCAATGAACCACCTACCTAAGAGAAAATGTGTGGTAAATAAAGTTATTTTTAATATCGTCGTATAATCGTTTACATTGTTGAATTCACCTCGGCCGGACGTTACGTTTAATCCGGCGGATCCGATATAAATGCATGACGCGGCGTCACATTAAAGTGATCGCTCTCATTTCCGGATGCTGATCGAATCTCGCCGAACCGATCGACGGAATCGCCTAATGGCGCGAGAGGAACGAGTTGAAGTTATTCCCAATTTCCCCGGGTGACGATTCGGCAGCCGGCTCGGGTATTATTAAAATTGGGGTGCGAGGGAAATTTACCGGATGATTGACGTAACACACCTGTTTATCCGGTAGCCGGTAGCGGAGACCGCCTACCAGAGGTGTTGCCAATCACGGTTACATGTGAAAACCTTCCTCCGGATGAATTTGGTTGACCACCGGATGAATGAAATGGTGACCACCCTAGGTAGGTATTTTAAGAAAAGTATGAATGAGAAATAAGTGTAGAAAGATTGTGACGCGATTTTGGTTACTTACATGTTCCTTTGACAGAACTGTTAGCTCAATAGTCAATGACATAATAGCGTAGTCTAAGAAACCTACAGTTTAACGTGTAATCCGAACCACTGCCTCTAAATTACGAACTGGACTTTGTGGATTAACGTAGTGTTCAGTAGTGCGGACGGTAATCCACACAAGAGAACACTACACCCACCGACCATCGCTTACAACTATCCACAATTCGTGACCTCCAAGTAGATGGATTACAGGACACGCCACCGTCCCAGCAGTCTAATTCGACATGAATCGTCTGAAATAGTTACATACCTAGGTAGATATTTCTGCCAAGTATGACTGAGAAATTATTGTACGATGATTGTGACGCGATCTTGTAGACTACATACTTTGACAGGAATTTTGAGTAGTAGGAAAACAGCCAATGACATCTAAGGGACCTACAGTTTAACGTGGTATCCGAGTCACAATTTTACCCCTGAATGACGAAATGGTCTAATTATGAGGATGTGTTTACGGGTATGCAATTGTGCGAACGTTAATCTACACAAGAGAATATTACATCCATCGACCACCGTTCATAACTATCCAAAATTCGAGACCAAGAAGCTGTGCTTTTGTCAGGAAATTAGTTATAATGTTGGCCATACTGGGTCGTTTCATTGTTAATCGTCTGCTGTTACTTCAATTAAGTTACGAATTAAAACATTTGCTGTGACGTTGTTTTGTACCATAAAACTATGTAATTGATGTCATTTTATGTGTATAAATATTATATTAACCCCATCGACGAGTTTTTCAGACAAGTCAATTATTGTTATATTTTCTGCTAATAGATTTGCTAACCTGTAAGCGGGTCAGGAACCACATCCGTCCGTCAAAATTTCACAATTGGCAATACTCGTATAAATTCCAAGCGCACACGTGGATGTAGTAACAGCTGAGGACGTGTCTTGAGTGCGCGATGACATGGGTGCTTAGTAACTTAATTAAGTTTGAGGACGTCACTACGAGCCAGGGCCGTCCATTGTCCATATTATTTGACAATTCAATTTTTTTACATTCAACAACCGTTTACGCATTCAAATCTATACAAATTACATGAAAGTTTTTTTCTCATTTTCATTACTACCTTGAAATAATGAAAATGAGTTTTCACTTTCGGAGAAGGATATAGTTTAGTGTAAACTGGCCCACACTCTATGTAATAATAAATAAATAAATAAAACTACTACTGTATACTCAACAGCACAAAAATTAAATAAAAACAATATTACTGTTGACTAAAAGTTGTTCTGAAAACCTGTTAATGTATCAGAGAAACGCTGTAAATAATGGCATTTTTATTATATAATTTAAATTAACATAAAGACATAATAATAATTATATTTCGGCTTAACTCTGAGTCATACAACCCGTATGAAGGACGGACTAACAGCTAGTGGTCCATAAAAAACAACCAAACACCTGCCCTCAGAGTTTATATTTTGATTTTTTATTTTATGTTATGCGGCTCATGCATTTATTTATGTTATTGAGGTGGCTTATCCTGTAATTCAGTTACTCTGAGCTCAAGAATTGTAGATAATTATGAGCGATGGTCGGTAGATGTGGTATTCATCCGCAAATACGTTCTGTCTCGACGTATCTGTCGAGAGTTATTTGCGTATTCTCCATAAGATTGACATGGAAAAGAGTACGCAGGGGTGCTGCTGTGAGGAACACTTGAAGTAGGCCTAGGCATTTCTAACATGAACAATTTTTATTTTGACCATTTATACCAAGTTTCATCAACATCTGTCCATAAAGAAAGGAGTTTGCCTATTCTCTGTATGATTAATGTTACAAATACAATTTTTAACAATTTTTTTATCTCTAGGCACTTTAAAACAAAAAAGTAACATGGTCCCGGACTTATTCCTTGCCATGAGACCTACAGTAATAGCTTCTTCCCTATGAGAAATTCGCTAAAAGGTCTAAAGACTCTACCTTGTAATACTCTAACCTTTATAAAGGGTGTCCTTTACAGTTTTTTTGGGAGGGGAGGAGGATAAGTCAATGCTTATGCGCACCAGAGAGACCGACCTGGTAGTGTGGGACTCAAATCCCATAAACCCTCCCTCTCATATCTTAAGAGAAGCCTGGAACTGTTGCGCACATTACTTGGTATTAGAACTTTAATTTCACATTGGGGTGATCATAGTACTAGCCGGATTTCAGTACTTGGCTTATACTTTATACTTTTAATTGAAATGGCGACCTACCCAGATAGGTATTTTAAGCCAAGTATGAATGAGGAATGAATGTAGGATGATTGTGGCGCGATCTTGTAGTCTTGATACTGACTAAGGCTGACATGTTCCTTAGACAGGACTGTTAATTAATAGCCCAACAGCCGATGGCAACTAATGGACTTACAGTTTAACGTGGAATCCGAACCACGGCCTCTGAATTACGAATTGGTCTAATTATGGGGATGGTCTTTGTGGATTAACGTAGCATTCAATAGTGCGGACGTTAATCCACACAAGAGAACACCACATCCACCGACCATCTCTCACAACTATCCACAATTCGTGACCTCCAAGTAGCTGGATTACAGGACGTCGCCACCGTCCCAGTCATATACCTGAATATACCTGAACAGGTTGCCATTTCACTAACTATTTGGATGAGTCGGATGCTCAGCTGGTAGTGTGACCAACTCCATGCATGAGTCAGTTGACCTTGGACAGGATTCCGGATTAACAGTACTGTCCACCTTTGCCACTTTTCCTTTGCCGGCTTCAACTTTTGCCTCGTCTTTCGCACATATCTCAAGTCCATAGCCGGGGAAGAAAAGTTAAGAGGCTTCCACGCAGTGAACTACCACAATGTAAATCTTTATCAGCGATTACATTGTTTCAAAACCAAAACAAATAATTTTTTACCCTAGAATAAATCGAAAACACAAATGAAGATAAAAATTACTTAGTACTGGGAATCCCCACATGGAAGCCTGCGTTTGCTTGGGATATGAATTATTTTATAGTACTGTAGCACGAAAACAGAATAAGTTTATAGTTAATTTACGTGTACACTATGTTATACACATACATTACAATTTTTGTCCTATATTTTCACTCTTTGTATTAATAAAAAAAATAAATAATCACACAAAATTTAAACTGATTTGAAACCGATCCATAGGGCTGTAGTTACAATATTCAAAGACTTTGAAACACATGCACGCATCACGTTATATTTTATGTTATTGGTCCACAAACTCTAAACCCAATCACATTTGCAATTCCTTCCTCAATTAGTAATTCTGCATGTTAAACTGTAAACGCTATTCTTAAATACCAATACCTTACCGGCAACTTATGTGTATAAAAATAGAAGTAGCGTGAAAACGTCAAAGTAAGTGAGAAACATGTTTGTGTTTACTCGGTTCATTGTGCCATGGTTTGTGAATTATGTAACCCGCAGTCCAGTTTAGAAGCTACTTACTGTGGTATGTCTGCAACTGGTTAACGTTGGGGTGATAGACCTCGCCATTGAATAATACGACGAAATAACAATGTGAACATAAGAGACAGGAAAGGGGCTTATACCTTTTAGGGGCTGCGGACAATTTCAAGCTTTGAAAAACCTTATCTGGAATGTAGAGAATGCATGAAATAAGTTTCATTGTTATCAGTTCTCCAGTTTTGACATGGATATGTCTTAGCTCTGGGGGGGTGGCGTTTTTTAAGATGGATATCATGTAACAGGTTTCCATAGTTACTTCCAGAGCTATTGTATGGAATGTTTAATATAAAAGAATAAGTACAGCTGTTTAGATTAACTGAGACCATTCCCTTTAGACATATCCATGATCTAACCTACTTCCCACAGGGAAGTAAATACAAACATTTTTCTGAGAAGACTGCGTAAAATGCCTCCTAGAGCGTCACAGACAAACATATACAAATTGAGATAAGACTTGTTTCGGTTTCTCTAACGCACGAAACGTAAAAAAAGAGAATAACTCTGAGCAATGTATAGAGAAAACTCTAGTTTTATTTATATAGATTTGAAATAAGAAAAAATCGTATACTATAAGGAAATGATTTTTTAAGTCACATTTTTGATCCAATAGTCTTATAACATGAGTCATTTTGAAGGTCAAAAAAGGATGAAAAAAGGACAAAAAACATAGTTTATATGTTTTTCATGGCAACAAACCTGCATAATCTTTTCCCATGTTAATCTTATGGAGAATGGGCAAATAATTGTCATGTTTATTTACAGATTTTGACCAAACTTGTCATATATTATTATTATTATATTATTGATTTGGAAATTCGCTGAGTACGCAGGTCTGCTGCGACGGGGGTATTTATTTATATTGACATTAACAATACTTAGAGGGTATAAAATTGTAACAAAAGCCTATAGTTTTGAAACGCAGCTACGGTGACGACTACGACATATGATACTAGACCCGGACATTCCCCGCCCGCCCACGCGTCACGCGTCTAATAGCCAGAGCCTTATATCATCGAATTAACGGCTCTCCCACTCGGCGCTTCCTTCCGTCGTTCCCTACTTTACACAAGATATTCTACAATCATTCCATTACTCGAGATAAACTTTAGTCTTTCAATAGCATAGCTCAGGGGTAACGCCGTGGAAAATTTACAAAATTTACGTAAAAATTACGTAAAACCTAATTATGAGGAATTATAATTTTCTTTGGAGGAATGTATAATTCCTCCAGAGGGGTAGGTAACGTGATGGTAAACCTGTGACAGGCGACTCTAGCCTAACTGATCGTGAACCACCTCTGGCTGATATATTGATATCAGCCAAAGAAAAACGTAAATCAAAGATCCACGACGTTTCGGGATCAGATTCCAGATCCCGTCCTCAGGTGAGCTAATATCTAATAAGTTAATCGTGTTATGTTTTGGACATTAGTTCACCTGAGGACGGGATCAGAATCCAGATCTCGAAACGTCGTGAAACTTTGTTCTACATAAAATCGTTATGGGAAATGTCTGCAATAAAAATTTAAACTACAAAAAGTCAGAGGTTACTGGAGCAAAACCAGTGGCCGGGGACTCCTGTGAGATCATGAGCGGTCACCTCTGGCCTGGCTGTGTGACTCACGCAGTTAATTAGTTACCGAAATGTCAATTTACCCAGGTAGGTATTTTTTAGCCAAGTATGAATGAGAAATGAGAGTAAGATTATTGTAGCGCGATCTTTGAGTCTTGTTACTGACTAAGGCTGACATGTTCCTTAGACAGGACTGTTAATTAATAAACCTACAGTTTAACAAGGAGTCCGAACCACTGCCTCCGAATTACGAACTGACCTAATTATGAGGATGGTATTTTGCGGATTAACGTAGTATTCAATAATGCGGACGTTAATCCACACAAGAGAACACTACACCCACAGACAATTGCTCACAACTATCCACAATTCGTGACCTCCAAGTAGCTGGATTACAGGACGCGCTAGGGTACCAGTCTTCTAAAGCTTCGGTACGTCGCTGTGCAAGTCACCGCACACAGGCCTTTGGCGAGGTTGAGGTTAAAAGAGACTCTGCGGGATTACGAGGTCCTAAAAAGCCAGTTAGGCACGCATTTTGCATTATTAAACTATTTGATGTCGTACAGCAACCAGGATCAAGTTGGGAAAGGTGATACTGGACTTTCCTTTAATGTTGCTGAAGGCAACGTCCTCCATACGAATCCTGATCCGAGTTTGGGCCTTAGAACACCCTAAGACGAACAACCCCTTGAGTCCAAAATGAAGGTTCAAGAAAAGGGTTACCCAGGAGTCATCAAACTTTCCATCGTTTGAGAGCACACGTCCTGGTACAATACATTTACAAACCCAGTATACCCCTATAGCTCGCCAATGAAGCATCCTTCCTCCTGGTTATCTCCCCTATTAAGGAGATAATCCCTCTACGGTAAGAGTAGATGTTTAGGCTCATCCCGGAAGTCAAGCCTTATCAGTACTGAAATGTTTTGGTATTTTTTTAAATGTAGGCCTACCCAATTTTACCCCTGAACTCACAAAAACGTCTTTCAGTCCCGTCTATAGAGCTTTCTTACACAATTTATCTTCTTCTTAGTCTTCGAATGAATACACTTTTTCAAATTTCCTGATTATACGTAATTGCAAATCGCTTAGAAGATTTTTTCAGTTTATGTGATTAAGAATAATGTTTATACCTGGATAACAAATAAAAAATTTATAAGTCAAACCGTCGATTATATTATTCTTTACTTCATCAATCCTTTTTAATTTTCCTTAAGGTACCTATCTCCAATGATACAAAACTGAAAAAACAGTTGGGTATAAAAGAGTTTGTGATTGGCGATAACATTCATGACTGTGGGGTGAAAACCCGTTGTCAATCTGAAGTTGTGAAGTCTGCTTGAAGGTTGAACATCCGCGGGCATAGTGCGGGACAATACCTGCTGTACGGGACAAAGGGAGTACATGAAAAATGCAAATCAGTCTTGCCAACTGGATGTTGACTCTGCTGCCTTTTGACCGCGGAGTTCCCCTCGTCGCCGCCCCGCACAGAGCCGCAGGCCGGTTTGAGGGAAAAATAGATGATTCGCTGGAAACTCGGGGAAACTGCAGTGTTGAATAATATCAAGGATGGTTATGTACTCATCCTTCCTTATACAGGGTGTCCCATAAGTAATGTGCAAAACTCTGAGAAAAGGTTACAAATGTGAGCTGAACTCATGGGTTACAAACAAAATACAGGGAATAAAACTTTTTCCCAAAGATTTTTCGTTAAACAGGTATACGAAATTCTGTATATTTTTACAAAATAATTGTTTTCATATATTCAACCTATATTCATCGCTAAGTATGTTTAAAGAGACCTACTGCGAGTAAAAGTATGAATAACACTGTGTAGAAAAATATCTAAAAAATTTCGAAACACTTATTTTGTAAAAAAATCTCAAAATGGCGGATATCTGGTAAACAAAGCGTTTTGTTTGTAAAAAGTATTACTAATTTTCTTTTTATTTAGATCCACATTACCTTTTACCAGAGTTTGACACTTTACTTGTGGGACACCCTGTATATGGTAATATTTACCGAGTCAAGAGTCAAGCGGCGAGTCTAGCGGCGCGTTTTTAAATCTTCCATACAATCAAGTAGGCACGGACATAGTGACGAGGCAAGCGGCGCTTCATGCATCGACATGAATCTTGACTCGCCGCTCGTGAAATGACCCCCGATTTCTTTGAAGCGCTGCTCCAGTAGATCGACTCCTGTCTTCCCGTGCAGTCGGTTGTGTATATAATTTGAACGTGTAATTGGTTGTTTGTTGTACAGTATTTCCATCTGTTTGATTAATATTTTCATCAGTGCATCATATTTATACCACAAAATGAACCTGGAACTGTTGATTTCGTCAATACGGAACCGTTTTTAATTTAGCGTTTTTTTAACCGTTTTTAACGTCCTTAATTTAGATCAGTGGAATCAAAGTTTTAACCCTTAACACAAGAACAGTAACATTTTAGATTTAGAGTCAAAAAATGTGTGTCTTTTCAAAATGTGGTTTTAAGTTTTTTTTCATAAAGTTTTTCATGATATAAACAGTTTATTACCTCAATGTTATAACCAGCTTCTCCTCAGGTTCAATAGGCTGCTTGACGAAATTAGTGAATTTTGTTACCATTTGAGGTTGAATATGGTTTAAAATGTACTGAAAGGTACTGTACTCCATCCTGGTGTATTGAAAGAACCGATCAGGATACTCCTTTAATTGGGGAAATAGGTGATGGTATTCACCTAAAGTATCACGTTTTTCGTTCAATGGATGCACAGCACAACTCCTAACACCTTTAACACATAAAACTTTGAGGGCACTGTTCTCCAATAAATACTCGTCATCACTATCTGATAGCATTTTGTCGACTAAACTCTTTTCTCCTCCCAGTCGCGGGAGTCAACTCGCCGCTCCACTATGTGCGTGTGAAGCGACGCTTGCATCTGTCGAAAACGCGTGCTTGACTCGCCGCTTGACTTTGACTCGCCGCTCACTATGTTTTTTTACTCCCGGGTGAAAGCTGTTTTTGCAATAACCCACTTACCCCCAATCCTTTTGCGGTTTTAATATTCGTCGTCAATTTCTCAACCAATTTAAATGTTTATCATGTCAAAAAATTGTCTTGATTCGTAGTTTTGCAATAAGGTTTTAGATTTTCAGAGTTTTTCCATCTGCGCGTAAGGCTCGGTCAATTTTCATATTCTCCATAAGCTTTACATTGGGAAAGAATATACGTATTACGATAGATGAGCATTAGCAAAATGGATGTATTAGTGGCGTTTAAAATTATGGTGAAATCGAAAACTATTTATTCCTATTAGCGAATTTCCCATATTGCATTTTTCCCATTTAGTTCTTAAAAATGTAAACTTTTATCTTTCACTCTTAGAATCAGCTCAAAAAACAACACAATTTAGTTCCTTAAAAATTTTTTTAAGGAAAAATTAAAATTTTCCTTATTAACCATTGTTGGATGAAAATTTGTATAACTTCATGTGGTTGGGATCCTTACGTTTATGCTAAAACATAAACATCGTTTATATGTTCCTCACAGCAGCAAACCTGCATACTCTTTCCCTTGTTTGTTTTTCCAGTAGTTTAATTGTTAGTGTTAATTTATCTCTGTTACTTTTATAAATTTGCTACGTTGTCTTAAAAATGAAGGAATTAAGTGTGGGAATAATACAAAATAATAATGAAATAGAAAATTTAGTGTATACAGATTTCCAACCATCTTGTTTTTATTCCTTCTTTTTAAACATAATAGAATAATCGAATAAATATGATAACCGTAAAAACGATTATATCGAGCGAGAAATATTAATTTTACCCAGCGAAATTAAAATGCTATTTTATTAATTTGCTTGGGCTGCGGGTGTAAATTCCCTCCACCCTCAGGGCGAAAAACAAATGGAATTGGTCGGGTTGTTTATGGTAAATAAACCCCACGGTCGGTAATACGTTTGGAACGAACATCTGGTGCAAAAGCGCTAGGGTGGCAACACTGGCGAATGTGGAGTAAACGGTGGCGTGCAATCAGCTGATATAGGGTTATTACTCCCGGGTGGCACAGCTGTTTGAAGGTGGATATACCCCACTTACCCCCTCCAACTCTCCTATGGGGATGATTCATCATTTGTTTTTTAAACCCCTCCCCTGTCTTTAGTCGTGGGACCCATCCACTATTTATCTTCTAGATATTTATGATAGCCTGTTGAACTTCCCAATGTCCTTCGACAATTGTTTTAAACTCTTTTAGATGTTCGGAGATAAAAATTATCATACAAGATTGGTCGTTGAGTAAACAAAACATTTGACACTAATATCTGTCTCACTTATGATATTATTTATACAGAGCTGGTAAAACGTAGTGGCTAGGCTATTTAGTGAACATGGTAAAATGCGATAAAAGCGACACGAAAGTCGCATTAGCAAGACGATATGATGCGATGCGATTATCGATCATGCAACTATTGTCCCAGATCACACAGTCGATAAACTGGTGTAGATTATGAATCCATAATAACTTGAACGTTGGAAACTGATAAAGTATTTCAGTCTTATTGTGTAATATTTAAGCACAGCAGTGGCACTCCCACTACTACATGTTTATTTAATGTTTACGTGTTTATTTACAGCCGTAAACTCGGGGATTTTATTGACCTATTAAACGTAAACTTGATCCCCCATTGAGATTACCGCTATGATATTTCATTCGGTTGTACACCGGTAAAATATCCGGTATTCCAGTTGACCGGAGGCTTCGTACCAGCTGTGACTTGGACTGTGAATCACACAGAGTAACAATGCTGCCGGAACATGTTTACTCTATGCAATTCATCTGAACTACTACACGGTAAGTACATCGTCGATATACTATGCAGATTAACAGTATTGTCAGAGTATTGTACTCTTCGGAGCAGATTTATGCTAATCACACAGAGTAACATAAACCGGCGGAGTTGTATACTCTATGGAGCTACTTGATACTAAATAACGCAGAGTAAAACAAACGTCGAAGTTGTGTACTCTGTGGAGATACCTAATGCTCGCTAGGTCGCGGCATTGTTATCAAAGGTCTCTATAAATTATTGTCTTTGTTGATTACTGTTTCCTCCTAATTAACACTGGCTTGGGAGATGTTAAACGAGTCGATTGTTCCGCCCGATGTTTGTTTACGCTGGTCGGACACTGCGCTTTCAACACGGTAGTGAAATGTTGATGGTCGCTGCATTAATCACTTCCTATTGTCGATGGTATTTTGATGGATTCTGGGGAGCGTGATATAGTAGTATTCATCTGATGGTATACAGCTGTTTTATATGAGCAATTTGTCTTCGGTTCTGAGCCATTACACAGCTGATCTTTGGATGACTGGGATGGTGACGTGTCCACGGTCCCAGTTACTTGGAGGTGACGAATTGTGGATAGTTGTGAGCGATGTTCGGTGGGTGTAGTGGTCTCTTGTGTGGATTAACGTCCGTACTATTGGTTACTATGTTCACCCGCAAAGAATATCCTCATAAGCCAGTTCGTAATTCAGAGGCAGTGGTTCGGACTCCACGTTAAACTGTATGTTCCTTAGATATGCCATTGACAGTTGGGCTAGTAGTTAAGAGTTCTGTCTAAGGACCATGTCAGCCTTAGTTAGTGACAAGACTACACAAGTTCACGCTACAAAATCATCTTACACTCATTTCTCATTCATAACTGGCTAAAAACACATACCTTGTGGTAGGGTCGCCATTTCAGTAATCTAATCTAATGACATATAAAATACTATACCAGTCTAATAAGCTTTGAAATCGCTTATCCTATCTTAATTTTGTTATCTAACCTTCTAAAATATTATGCTAAATAATCTCTAATCCAAAAGTGCAAGCACTAAAATATTATTTGCAATTCATAGGAATCCGATAGGAATTCGATGAACGTTATCGATTGTCCTTTGCACAATAATTTTGGTACGGCAATTCTCGTTCAAGAGCAAAGTCAGTCTGTTGACAAATAACCTATTTAAATTGCAAACGTCGTTATTGAATTTCATCGAAAATATTGATCGGTTTGCTCCCTATTCTGAGAAACCCAACGAATGTTACTTATGATGAATCGTATCCTTTTTTCAATACTTATGTAAAACTCATTTCCTTTTCAAAAGCAAAGGTGGCGATCTCTGTTGGCAAATAATAACACCTCTATATTTTAATCTGTTGATGTTAAAGATTGTTCGTTAAAAAACTTAAAATCGTGTACATTGCCGTTGTAATATTTTTTTAAAATAACCAAAATATTTAGTATCACGTATAAATATGTAGGCTATTCAGTTACGTTTCGGTTTTCATGCTTTTTTGAAAAAAAACTGCCTGAATATAATCTTTCGATATAGTTTCTCGTGTGTTAATATTATTCACTCACCTTTTAAATGGTACCGTGTATTATTTATGAATTCCGGCTGTTGTTTCTTTTTTATCTTCAAACACACTTCTGAATCCTGCTGAGGGCGTTTTGCCCGAGGGACATCTCGCAGTTAACCCTAGAAGTGGTAGAAGTGGTGGTTTATTTAAGGTGGGCCCCCCACCCCGCTATACCACACATTTGCAAAAAAGGTTTGAACTGCTTAGTCAAATATTAAATTGAAATATTTTACAATTACTGTATAAACTACTAAGTGTGAGTATTATATAACTTACTGGAATGTTTTACTTTACTCACGTGACCTCAACTGCAGGTCGAGGCACCGGATGGATGTGGTCAGTCGTGGGTTCGAACCCGGCCTCAACCGTTGACGACGATCACGTTGCTATTCCTGGATATTTACCAACACGTTCATATTTGTGTAATATATTTGTTTGTCTACGCTGTTTAAACAAAAATAGTGTCGTTTTTTTCAAAATAATGCACTATTTAATGTTGTTTCCTAGCAACTGAATCCAATTTTTAAAAGTACATTTTCCAAGTAAATTTCTAATTTCTTAGTGTGTAACTTAGTTTCGTAGCAACGATCAACTATCGGATGAATAATTTGTTGAGTTTGTGAAATTAAAATGAAATGTATTTATAATTTCCATAAAAAATGTTGCGATCATGTTGGGTTATAGTGAAACCCCTCCCATGTTTATTGCTCGACCCTTTCATTCTCCTTCATCACTATACAGACACATCACAACATTTATTACGATTCTAAAAATATATTTTTGTATTTGTTAAATTGAGGTTTATAAGTTGAGGAATCGTTTCAACTGAGAACAGGTTTTGCATCCTTCCATGTCACCAGGAACTCGCTCAACTCTAGAAGTGGTAAAGTCGTAATTCACGACGCATTTACAGATTGAATAATAAGTGACAGGTGGAGGTATCAGTCGTAAATTTAGTGAACTTATCACGTTTGTGACCGTGTTGCCCTCTTGGGGCAAGCAACTGAGCCTGCTCACGCAGTTCACTTGACTGCCACTAGGGTATGTCTTATAGCCAAGTAAACGCTTTCTACTCCTATGCACTGTTGGCTGGATCTGTCAGATAATGAGCGGTCATCTCTGGCTAGCCCATGTGACTCACACAACTACTACCTCGCTGTGTTTAGTCGCCGTACAGGTCCTAGGCGCATGGGGGCGGGCAGTTGAGGTAAAAAAAGGTAGCAGTACGAGACACCAAACAGCCAGTTGGGCACATCTTCCTGCGTATAGTATTTTTATTTGCTTTTCTTCGCCTTCTAACATTTTTAACTTTTGATACGTTTTCATATGGTTCAGCTACCAGAAATACAGGATTTATATAGTTGGGAAAGGTCTTTTCTTAATTGTTGCAGAGGGCAAAATCCTCCTTACAATTCTAGATTTAGGCTAGTCTTAGAAGAACGTTGAGGATTCTCCCCTAGTCCACACCAGTCATGAAAAGGTGTACCCCAGGGAGTAATCAAACTTTGGTTTGGGAGCACAGACACTGGGAAAGTAGACACAACCCCATTAAACTTAAAAGTATGCCAATTGAGCATCCATCCTTCTGGGTAGCTCTCCCAAGTAAGGAGATAATCCTTCTAGAGCTCGGAAGACCACCTCTGGTTAGCCTATGTGACTATGACTACGAAACCTAGCTGTATTTAATTCACCACAGAGGCCCTAGGTCCATGGCGGTTTGCAGAATCTCGTCTTCCAGACTAAATGTGTCCAACTGTTGATAAGTGTCATCTTACAAAACAAGGTGTCAGTCTGTTTACAAAGGGGGGAACAGACTCCAAATTTGGGAAGCGGGCCCGACATTGTTGGTGCGTAAAAACTGTAATTCATCCCTTAAGAGAGGGGTGCCGCTGGGATTTCCGGGGTTAAAAGGCAGCGGGCCCCGTCGGCGCCGCGCGTCAGACGTCTGTCTCGGGTTACTCGCGTGATCACGTGACTCACCCTCCCCAACCCCTCTAACCCCTCATTGATCACTCACACTGACCAGACCACCGCGGCCGCCACAGCCTGATTTGGATTTATTGTGGTGAGGTCAGGGAACCAAGTGTTCATTAGGATTCAAAACGCCTCGCCGCCGTCTCGTTTTTTAATCAGCCAAAGGGTTACGACTGCCGGAGGTTTATGGTTACGTATATGATTAATTTTTCCAACCCTCGGCGCCGGTTTATAGGGGATGTTTTATTAGTCTCCATTGTGGGTTATCTTAAGTATTTCGAGTGATTTATTGTTTTCGGTCTGCTCCTTTATATTGTGATTAATCTTTTGTTATTACAATGTTTTATAGAATTTAATATGAGATCTGAAAGATTCCTTCGGGATATTAAGTACTCTTTTAGTTGGTTTTACTGTTTGGTCAGACACCCACGACGACTGCTATGTAGTCGACGACTTCCTGCGCTGTTACAGCCACAAGCCCATCACTCTAGATTTGTTTGTTGATGTCTCTCTCTCTTCTACCACGTGTTACTGTTTCCGATTAGACGATTTTACCTTAACGGTTAGTCGAAATGTTTCAATTACTTGTGAGTTAAAAGTTTTCTTCATCAGTGTAGTTTGGGGTTTATTCTCGTTCCAATTTGACCCGACCCGGTAGCTCAGGGGTGACGTTCCGAGGTCAAAGGTTGCTGAAGTAAACGTCTGTCTACTCATGTCAGATCATGAGCGGCTGCCTCCTCCGGCTAGCGCAATAGTAGCTTGTTGTCTTCAATTCACTTCACAGGCCTAGGCCGTGATGATGAGATGAGGTTTAAAAACTATCCAAATGACGTCACTGTTTCAAATTTTGGTCGCGCAAATTGACAACACCCCCCGCCCAGAGCTATGACATATTCATGTGAAAAAATGTTTGTATTTACTTCGCTGTGGGAAATAGGTTAGATCATAGATATGTCTAAAGGAAATGGTTTCAGTCCATCTAAACTGCTGTTCTTATAACCGAACTATGACGTTACTAACTAAATGACGTCACTGTTTCAAATTTTTGTCGCGCGAATTGCCAATACCCCCCTCCATAGCTAAGACATACCCATGTAAAAATTAAAAAAAATCATTAGTTAAAATGTTAATTTTGTTACAATTTACCATAGATTTTTAGGCCGTACAATAGTCAAAGAAAGTTTTTTTTAGATTTTGAATTAAAGTTAAGTGCTTATTTAAATATTACTTTTTTATTACTAAATTATCTAATTACTCTATGTTTGCCAGGTGACAATTAAGTAGGTAATTACTGTAAGTATTTTTGTGAATAAAATAACGAATTCAATTAGCCTGTTAATTTCCCTAGAGAATATTTACCACTTTCATTTAACGGCTGAGATATTTTTACGACGTTGAAGTGAGAAGTGGCGACGAACTTAATTTAGCGTCGTTCTTATGGGATTAAAATCTAATTTAGCGACACTTATGAAAACTTTTAATATTAAATTAATTGCTTTATTCATCTAGATATTATTATTTTTAGTAAACAAGATCTGGTTATTACTTGCTGTAAATAATTTCAATGAATTCCATGTTTGGGGAAACATGTCGAATATTGTTCAAAAACTGGTTTTTGAGAGCTCACTACTATATTAGTAATGAAAATGAGAAAACGGAGAAGCGTTTCAAAATATCTTGCTTAGCGTTATTGAAATACAAACATACACTGACATAAAACCCATTTCTGGTTTTCTAGGGTATAATACATAAAAATTTCTCAAAGCATAATTTTGTCCAAGCTATGTACAGACAAAACACTAATTTTACTTTTATAGATAATTCATTTTTCTAAATCACTTAGTTTTTCGAGCTCTTACATTTTTCACTGTTTCAGTATTACTTTACTTTTAGTGAATTCAATGACGAATGAGAAACCTACGGGTTTATAAATATAAATCAATAATAAACCATTAAATGAAAATAACTGTTACAATCAAGATCGTAATCGATGTCAGTTTATCACGCAGTTTCGTTATCGGTTGAAGATAAAACTTAAACAGCCAAATCAGATTGTGCGTTTAGTTTGCTACATCATGTGTTACTCTGTTGCTAAATTCTCCATATTTGCATGATTTACATAACATCCGATCGCTGTAACTAATCATCTACCAACTGTGTAATTAAAATTACTAATTTGTATGGACCAGAAACATTTGAATTTACTGTTCTGATACGATTATTTTGCATATCGATTATGTTTGTAATGGACTGAGAGGTTATTAAATAACCGAATGATTAAATTTGTTTTAGCGAATTTCCCATAGGGAAGAAGCTATTACCGTAGGTCTCATGGCGAGACTTAAGCCCGGGACCATGTTATTTTTTCTTATTTAGGTACCTAGAGACCAAAAACAATAGTCGTTAAAATTTATATATATGTGTGTCTGTGAACACGATAACTCTCGTAAAAATGGTCCGATCGAGACCAAATTTGGTAGAGACGTGTATTCCTGCATTTGCTCGAACGAGTTCGTAAACCAGATATATCGGACATTCGGAACGGGTAATTTGGGGGCGTTTTGTACTCCAAAAATGGGGTTTTTGCGTAATTTTTTAAAATTTCAATTTTTTTCTTTTCACTATTAGAATCACCTTAAAAACTACACAGTTAAGCTCCTCAAAGTTTTTCTCTATCTCCAACGGTTACCGAGATATTAGAAATCTAAACACAGTACGTTGTATTTTGGGGCTCCAATGTTAATCTTACGGTGGATAAGGAAAAATTAATGTTTCACTTATTATCTAATATTTTTTGGAAGGAACTTGATATTTAGCTTCATGTGGTTGAGATCCATACATTTATGCTTAAAAATCATTTATCATGGCAGCTAACCTGCATACTCTTTTCCCATGTTAATCATATAGAGATTAGGTAAACTCCTTTATTTGTGGACAGATTTTGATGAAAATTGATATAAATGGTCAAAATATTTATTGTTTACGCTAGAAACACCTACTTTCAGCGTTCCTCACAGTAGCAAACCTGCATACTCTTTCCCATGTTAATCTTATGGAGAATAGGCAAATAACTCTCATATTTATCGACAGAAATTGATAAAACTTGTCATTATTATTATTATTTTATTGATTTGGGAATTCGCTGAGTACGCAGGTCTGCTGCGATGGGAGTATTATAGAACACCACCGTATAACGTATATCTTTCTTTGTCCCTTGAAAATCATTAAATCGAGGTTCAACTATAGTTATTTCAGGTTTCAAACATAGTAAAATCTCTTAGTGACTGTACGTTGCTGCGGGGTGGGTTTGAAAGCTCGAGCGTGCCTAGAAATTATAACTTTAAATGCAAAGAAAGTGGCAAGATTTGCTCTTTGATTACAAATGATTATCTATTAGTTTTGACACTTTGGTGTAGACTATTAGACTATAGTAAACAATTAAAAATACACTCTAAAAGAAGAACACCTCAAAATAAAAACAAAAGAAAACACAATAATACAAACAAACAATAAAACCGTTTGATTAGACTTTAGTTTACTGTTTAAAAAAAGTAATCTTATCTTATACACCACCATAGCTAAACGAATGGTCTGATGTGCATTAAACGTATTTAATGATTGTGATTAAATAATTATAATATTAAAATGAGAATCATGTTATAGTAGAGTAGTTTTAAGGACAACTAAAAAAATTAAATATCAATAAAAAGAAAAATATATTTCGTTGTAACATTCCACATTAGTAGAATGAACAACAAACGGAATTACTGTCAATATTTATTAGGCTTATTCTGCAAAAAAATGCTTTAACATACTTTAGTTCTCGCAAGAATTTTGTGGCGGCGTAGCGGTATATATACAGAGCCGCGAGACACGTTGGTGGGAGGACCGATGCTTCTAGATGTCGAAAGAGATTCAATTCTCTACCTAGTTACACAAAGGAAAACTACCCTAAGCCGCACATAAGTAATAGCTTGGGTTTCACTTACATCTCAGTAGCGTTACTTGTTCTCCTTTTTACTTTCTCCTCTTATACATTTAAGTTGGAAGTGGGTCTCCTGAATGCAAAAAAGTGGGTTTTGACGTGATGTCTGTCAGTCGGACAGACATCATGTTATATGTATATAACGAACTAAGGCTGACATGTTCCTTAGACAGGACTGCTAATTAATAGCCCAAAAGTCAATGGCACATCTAAGGGACCTACAGTTTAACGTGGAATCCGAACCACGGCCTTTGAATTACGAATTAGTTTAATTATGCGGATGGTCTTTGTGGATTAACGTAGTATTCAATAATGCGGACTACACTCACCGACCATCGCTTATAACTATCCACAATTCAGCAACTTCCCTAAAATTTCATGGCGATCGGATGAGTAATTTGTCAACGCATAAAGGACATACATTTTTATACATAGATATTTGATCAGGTTATATTTTCCCATTCATCGACCATACAATTTCCTTTTCCAATTTATATTTATTAACCAACGAGTACAATACCTGCAGCAAGACTTGTATTATTCCCTCGGAGGTTCAACATTACAAGACAAATGATGCGGGGCGAGATAAGTTTCAAGCAACAGAGAAGACTCATTAGCTGTGAAAGCAATGATAATTAGTGTGATTTATTACCGGCGCCAAGGGTTGTACTGTATTGTGGGAGATGAATCTCGTACAACTCGCTATAAATGAAAAAGAAGGTTTGCATTTCGACACATTAGGACGGTGGCGTATCCCGTAATCCAGCTACTTGGAGGTGACGAATTTTAACGAATTTCCCATAGTGAAGAAGCTATTAGCGTAGGTATATATATTATGTATGCATGTAATGTATGTGTGAGTCTGTGAACAACATGTGAACTCTTGTGAAAACGGTCCGATCGAGTCCAACTTTGGTAGAAACGTGTATTCCTACATTTGCTCGAACGAGTTCGCAATCCAGACATATCGGTCAATGGGAAACTGGTAGTTTGGGGAGATTTTGTACTCGAAAATTGTGGGTTTTGCGTTTTCCATATTTAATTTAAATTTTTTTAGATTTCATCTTTAACCATTAGAATAAGCTGAAAAAGGTACACAAATAAGTTCCTTAAATGTATGCTCTATCTCTAACGGGTACCGAGATATTAAATACCCCCGTCGCAGCAGACCTGCGTACTCAGCGAATTTCCAAATCAATAATATAATAATAATAATATACGACAAGTCAAGTGGTCAAAATCTGTCGATGAACATGAGAATTATTTACCTATTCTCCATAAGATTAACATGGGAAAGAGTGTGCAGGTTTGCTGCTGTGAGGAACACTGAGAGTGGGCATTTATACCTTCAAAAACATTTATTTTTAACATTTATACCAACTTTCATCAACATTTGTCCATAAATAAAGGAGTTTGCCTATTCTCCATATGATTAACATGGGAAAAGAGTATGCAGGTTTGCTGCCATGATAAACACATAAACTATGATTTTTAAGCATAAATGGATGAACCTCAACCACATAAAGCTAAATATAAATTTTTTATCCAAAAATATTGGTTAATAAGTGAAATATTAATTTTTCCTTATCCTCCATAAGATTAACATTGGAGCCTCAAAATACAACGTACTGTGTTTAGATTTTTTTTATATCTCGGTAACCGTTGGAGATAGAAAAAAACTTTAAGAAACTAAATTGTGTAGTTTTTAAGCTGATTTTAGTGGTGAAAGATTAAATCTAAAAAATTTTAAATTACATATGAAAAACGCAAAAACCCCCATTTTTGGGTAAAAAAACCCCTAAACTACCCGTTCCCATTGAACGATATGTCTGGTTTACGAACTCGTCCGAGCATTTGTAGGAATACACGTCTCTACCAAATTTGGTCTCGATCGGACCATTTCTACGAGAGTTATCGTGTTCACAGACACATATATATATATATATATATATATATATATACACACACACATATATATATATATATATATATATATATATATATATATATATAAATTTTAACGACTATTGTTTTTGGTCTCTAGGCACCTAAAGAAGAAAAAATAACATGGTCCCGGGCTTAAGTCTTACCATGAGACCTACGGTAATAGCTTCTTCCCTATGGGAAATTCGCTAAAAATCAGATTTGAAAGTTGGTATAAATGGTAAAAATAAAAATTGTTTATGGTCATCAATTTTGTATTTGATATTTTACATCTCAGACATCTTTTACGACAATCGTGTAAACAGTACCTCCTCCTAAGTAGAAAAATGATATTACAAAATTATTATTATTATTAGGAAGGGACTATTGCTGATAAGCTAATTTTTATAATTGAAAATTATCTTAAATAATTGAGCTGATGATTTATTTCTCCTTTTAATTTATTTGTTTTCTTTTCAATTACGTATTTAGTCATATAAGCTATTTATTTAGTAAGTGAATGAAATGGCGACTGACCCAGGTAGGTATTTTAAGACCAATTATGAATGAGATATGAGTGTAAGATAATTGTGGCGCGATCTTGTAGTCTTAGTACAGCCTGAGGCTGACATGTTCCTTAGACAGAACTGTTAATTAATAGCCCAACAGCCAATGGCAAATAAGGAACTTATAGTTTAACGTGGAGTCCGAACCACTCCCTCTAAATAACGAACTGGCCTGATTATGTGGATGGTCTTAGCGGATTAAATAGTCTTTTCGAAGTATTCAATAGTGCGGACGTTAATACATACAATAGAACACAAAATTCATTGTCCATCTATCATAACTTCCCACAATTAATTCGTGACCTCCAAGTAGCTGGATTTCAGGAGACGCCTATTATCTACAGATAATACAGTAAGTATCTTTCTTTAACTGATCGTTCTGAAGTAGGACGTTTTTTAAACCTTTTTAACTTGTTGGATATTCGAAACGAATTGAAATATTTGTAAAAAGAGATAAGAAGATGGATTTATCCAATTTTAGAGATAATTAACTGTAGATTTGCCAATCTACTGGTTTATTGATCACGAAATAAACCGATCCGTCACTCGCGCGTCGTAGCCTCCGCAGGGTGGCGTAGTGGATTGAGTTTCGATTTCAATCCAATCGGATGTGTACAGAGGCCGGCGGATGCGGAAACGGACTCATCCTATTGCAGACGTGGAATTGCATTTGAATACGGCCAATGTCAACAGTTTGGGGCGATCTGGCGAAAACAAATAAGGGGTTATGGGGGTTTGGAGCGTCGGGAGGGGCTTATGGCGCGTGGGCGTTTGGTTTATTCTCTTGTTTATCAGTACGGTACTGCTAAATCGATCTAATACAAATAATTAGATTAGATTGCCATTTTTTGAACCAAATATTAATGATAAATTAGTGTAAGATTGTGGCACAATCTCGTGACTGACTATGGCTGATATGTTCCTTAAACAGGAATGTTAATTAATAGCACAACAGTCAATGGCACAACTAAGGGACCTACAGTTTAACGTGGAATCCGAACCACTGCCTCTGAATCACGAACTGGTCTAAATACGATGAAGGTCTTTTTGGATTATCGTAGTATTAAATAGTGCGGACGTTAATCCACTTAAGAGAACACTACACTCACCGACCATCGCTTACAACTATCCACAATTCAGCAACCCTAAAATTTTATGGCGATCGGATGAGTGGTTTCGCAACGCATAAAAGTACATACATACTTTTTTATATATAGAGCCTTTGAGATCAGGTCATATTTTCTCATTCATCGACAATACAATAACGTTATTCCTTTTTCCATTTATACTAATTAACCAACGAGTACAATACCTGCAGCAAGACTTCTTATTCTCTTAGAGGTTCAACATTACACTGCCTCCGAAACACGAACTGGTCTAATTATGAGGATGGTCTTTGCGGATAATCGTAGTATTAAATAGTGCGGACGTTAATCCACACAAGAGAACACTATACCGACCATCGCTCACAACTATACACAATGCGTGACCTCCAAGTAGCTGGATTACTGAACGGTCTCAGTCATAGTGTCTACCAACCCGGAAAACCTGGAATAGTCAGGAAATAAAAACTAAAAAGTCAGGGAATTTCCTAAAATCAAGTAAAAAGCCGCCTTATAAATCTCGCGAAACTTTCGGGAATTGTGAGAAATATTATCTTTTTCCCTTGTTGACAAAAATGTTTGCATACTTGCTCCTAGATGTTATTATTTTTTAGATTCATATTAAATTTCCAAAATCATGTCCACATAATATCTCAAGAGATAGTTCAGTTGGTTGGATACGATCTAGTGGTAACGGTCAAATATCTACGTTAGAAGTATATTTTAGTAACGTTATTATACTGTAGTAATTACTGCCAAATGTAGTACATGCATAGTTGAAAGTAGGTGTGCTTTGATGATTTTCTCCTAATCGATTTGGTATTTTCTGTTACAGGTAATTTCAGACGCTGGGAATAGTCGAAAATGGGTAATAAGAGGTTCTACTTGCACGAAATAAATGCAATTATTTCGAAAATGTGAGTAAATTATATACAAATTTAGTGATATTGACACTTATCTCAATACAAACTGCGCGTTTTTTTAGGGTTGAAGTGAACCTCACACATAATTACAATGTTGAAAATTTACCCCATCTTTAAATCTTTGAGAACTTTTTATCTAATTTACCAAATAGTTACTCGCAAGATATTGTGTTTAGATGGCTGAAAATATCAGTTGTCATCCAGTAGAAGTTTCACGCGTTCTTCTGAAGGATTTTAATTTTATGTTTTAATATAAAGGAGGCACTTAGGAATGTCTTCTACGTGCTGACTTCGGTCAGGTGATTCGGTCTATTCTTGTTGAGTATATTTACATTTTAAGCTTTTCCACGCAGCTGAGACGTCTGTAATAGAGACTTGTCGTGACTCCCAGCTCGGAACAAGTTGCGGATGTCAATTTAGAATAATTTCCACAAATTGAGTTACCGGCGTATTATTCTGCAGTCGTCCGCGGATATGGTAGTTGAAGTTCATTATTATACCATATTGTCACTTTTTTAGTACTAAAAATTATTATCATTAGTGATGTTTTTACTTTAAAAAATTTCCATAAATTAAACAAACTAATGACGTATCAATTTCAATCCTACAGCTGATAATTTTTTCTGTTGTTTACGTTTAATGTATCACATGCTATAACTTAAAACAAAACGTGGCTAACATCAAAACTGGGTTTTTGAATGCTCATTACTGTACTTTATTTTAACAGGGCGTGTGTCAGTTTTAAGTTAACAAAAACTTTGTCTAAAAGGTCTTGAACAAGGAAAATAAATTCTACCATTGTAGGTGCTTTCGGTGTCTTACGATTTTTAAGAGAAAACATGTAACAGGTTTCCATAGAAACTCAGAGCTATTGTTTTGGATTAAAGAACATTAGATTAACTGAGACATTTTAGGATACCATGATCCAACCTATTTTCCACAGGGAAGTAATACAAACACTTTTTACAGTGAAGTCGAACACAAAATGCCTTGTAAAGAAATAATTTATACGACGCATGTAGATTTAATTAAACGTGAACATAACCAAAAACATAATATTTCGAAGCGCCAAACTCTAATTCTATAGATATTGATTGTGCACAACAGTGTATACGAATATCCTGCGAATTATTGTATTTCCATTTATAAAAAAATATAAATACATTTTTCTAGAGGGAAAACGTTTAGGAAATACTTGTCAAGCGTTGAACTCTAAGTTGTTATAGACTTGTCATTCCTGTCGGCATGTTGTCGCCCCCCCCCAACAAGGACATTTAGGGGCTGGTGGCTCTCCGATCAAAGCGGAAAGATTGAAGAGTGCATTAATATAAATAGGGTTTGAAGTGGAGCGGTCTGGGCCAAGATATCGGGGGAACTCCAGCTCCGTCGAGTCAGGACCGAGGAGGTTGTAACGCGGCTGGGAAACCAACTGCTTGCTTGTATCCCATGTTCAGGAAATGAGTCTGAACAGTATAATTATCGACCGATTTCTTTCTTTGAAAAATTTGGAAAGAATCACAAAAACCGTATCCAAGTGAAATCACTAAGTTATTCATTGCACATAGCACACTATAATTTTATCTTCCCCATGAGAGTGTTGAGTTAGACAACGAGCCACCAGGATCAGGATGTGAGGTTTCAGTGGGCTGCGGCTGTTTTAGGACTATGTCCTCTTCAGCCAACCAACGAGCCACCAATGTGGAGTGCGGGTTTTATACCTGGGTGGTTTGCAACGGTGCCGTCGCCCTCCCCGCCCTGAGTTACGAGTGCTCCTCCCCCTAGACTTCCTCCGTGGACGTGAGAGAGCGCCGTGTGCCGTACCGCTGAACAATATAGAATAGTCTTTAGAGCACTGCCACAAACTATTGTATCGCATTGTAGGCATATCACTGCAAAATTGAAGTCACCGTATTTAGATTGACTGATTTTGACTCAAATTATTTGTCCCAAAAGGAAACTCGAACTCGTGTTCTGTACTTGGATTTGTCTTGAGGCGCTTTCGTCGTTGAGGTACGTACTCAAGTTTGAAGGGCAATTGTCAGTCGCGTTGGCGCAAGTGGTCGATATTGGTCGCATATTGACCTGTCGCCCACGATAAGTCATTGAGCATATTGGCTCTCACGTATAAGTGACTGCGACAATTGGCGATCACTCTAATTAGTGGTTCGGATACCATGTAAAACTTTAGGTCCCTTATTTGCCATCGCCTGTTGGACTATTAATTAACAGTCCTGTCTAAGGAACATATCGGTCTTGGTCCAGTAACAAGATCGTGCCACAATCATATTACACTATATAATACACTACACTATACACTACACTACACTATAATCCCATTCATAGTTAGCTTAAAATACTCACCTAGGTAGGTCACCATTTCGAAAAAGGTAAGTTAACTATGTTTCTTGTAGCTCTTGATTGACATAGGGTACATTGAAAGGAAGCAGTCAAACTACTGTGTGTTCGTTGGCTTCCCTGTCACTGTGGTTCCTTCCTGTTCTCTTCTGAAGTTTTGATCAACTCTTGACTGAGCCTGAACTTCAGAGAGCTGAGCTTGAGTGCTCAGCTCTCTGCAAGCTCAAGCTCAGTCTAACCAGAATTCTCGGGAAATGGTGTATCTCCATAGCATTCACCTGGGAGGGGCACCCAACCTAAAGGAAGGATACTTCTTTTTTAAAGTTCATTGTTGGTGAGGGTGGGTTTATGTTATTAAGATTTTTATTGCTGACATTTTCCATCATGATTTGCTCGGGGTTTGCTGGCCGGAAGGATGTACTATCCTAGAGTGTATATACCAAAACAAATAAATTTAGGACTCCGTAGAGTGGATCTTTTCTTCTTTAGAAAACTGAGGAGGTTGTTGAGCTGGAGCATGATCCCTCTTAGCCTGGTAAGTAGCCCGAACCCAGATACGGATTGATTTCGAGAATTATCTGAGAAAAGGGTCATTTTCCATGTTCTATCTTCCGTTCATTCTTATGAATCTTTTCCGGTGGTTGTACTATATTCCGGAAACGAGACATCCTAATACTCCAGAATCTGATGCAGAACGTCTAAGATTCCGGTTCTAATTAATAATTCCGATTGATCAGCTCATCTTCTACTGGATCGATCGAGAATGTAAGTCAAAGTGTTTCCAGAGGGGCTTGCAAAACTTTGTGGATGACTTGTGGGTGGAGGTTCTCCCAGTCTCCCGTCAGACTGCAGAACATCCTTGTTGACTAACCAGTGACCACGACCAGTGACACATTCCCTTGAGTCACCGCGCAGCCGCGGACGTAACGTTCCTGGCAATGGAAACCCGTTTTTGGAATGTCGCTGAATACTGGGAGCCAAAAGTGGACGCATAGAGTAGAAGAGAACGTGCTCAGACATAATGTAGGCGCCGAGAAAATAATGCACATTCGTAACCAGCGGCGACCTGTGGTGTTTGATTTATTTAATTTTTACTTTTTGTAATTATAATGAATTTTCAATAATTCATTCAATTTTGAAATCGGTATTTTTATGATCGATTAATCGTCAGTCGATTACGTGATGATCGATTGTCTAATTGTAATCGATTTCAGTAAGAAAATGTGCTTGCCGAATTAAAAAATGTGTAAGTTATAGTTAATAATTTATATTATCAACTAGCAGTAAGCCCGTCCTTTGTACGGGTTGTAGGATTCAGTTTAAAGAAGAAAGATTATCATACCAAAATGTAAACCTGAAATCCTAAACAATAACGAAATAAAATGCAACGAAAATAAATCAATACCCGGCTTTATTATTTAGCATTACTTTATAATTAAATAGATTGGAACATTTATACCATTATTATAGTTATTTATACGTTAAAATGACTTTTTAATATAGTAGGATTTCAAAATGGGTTTAAAATCAATGACCAATATAAACTTACTAATATGGATTTGACAGCTGTTTGTTTTTATTTCTATTAAATCGGCGGCAGGCAGGCGATTATAAGCATTTACAAATCTTCTCTGGAATGAATTGAATGCCTGAAATAAGTTTCATTGTTATCAGTTCTCCCGTTTTCTCGAAGAAGATGGCGTAAAATGCCTCCTGGAGGAGCGTCACAGACAAACAGACAAAAATTGAGATAAGACTGGTTTCGGCTTCTCTAACGCACGATAAGTAAAAATAACTAAAAAATGAATAATTTTGACCAATGTTCAGACAAAACTCTAATTTTATTTATATATATTGCAGCGTTACTATAACGTGGTTGGTTACCGAGGGGTGAGCATAGTTACCGGGTGGTGGGGGTGGTGGGAGGGATGAGGTCGAGATGAGCACTCGAGTTAATTGAGTGTCAGACGGAGCACTTGAACGCACGGCCGAAACCTTTATTGCCGAATATTGGCACTCAAAGCGTCTATCACTTTCAACAACTATGATGAGTGTCTTACAGTTATTACGTTTTACAACCGGTTGAACCTCCGCCCCCTCCCCACTCACAGAAGTGATGGGGAAACTTCTAGAGGGAATTTCGTATATCGTACAAACATAATTTTTTTAAACTATGATTGACTTTAGTACTTTATAGTACTCTTATAGTATCTACAGTAATTATAATTATGTTATCGGTAAAAGCTAATAATTATTTTTAAAATAAAACAATATTTTTTACCATGTTTTGACTTTTTAGGCCTATTCGCTTGGGTCAGGTGCCAGAAAATATGAGATAAAAAACAAAATTGTTTTAAGCAGTCGAAAAACTTATACAGCAACCAAAGTCACGCATACAACGCCAGAGTAATAAACGTTATATTTATCATAATTTATTTTAAAATTAGATGACTCGACAGACGTTGTCCTGTCTTTAATGTGAATATTAAATGTGAAATGGAAAGTATATAAAAATATTTAGGTTCACATTATTGCACAGTTAAATGGAAGGATTCCAGCTCAAATTATAACACTTTTTACCTTGGTTGTTAAAAAATCTTTGAATTAAGTACAATTTCTAAATCCTTGACAAAAAATATTTGTATTTACTTCCCTGTGGGAAATAGGTTAGATCATGGATATGTCTAAAGGGAATGTTTTAAGTTCATCTAAACAGCTGTTCTTATTCTTTTATATTTAAAATTCAATTCAATTGTTCTAGTAGTTTCTATGGAAACCTGTTACATGTTTTCCATCTTAAAAATCACCAACACCCCCCCAAGAGCTGAGACATATCCATGTCAATAAAAACCAAAATGTAAACAAATAAACACTTGTTTTTTAACTCCTTCAAATCTTAGTATTGATTACAAATTATCTAACCAAATAATGGCGTTGTAAATTTTTAAATATCAGTTCCTGCCATCTAGCGGATAAATTGTAATGGTTTAAGATAAGACTACAGGAGAACTTGTAAGATGAAAATTTGTAACGCCATATGGCTATAACGACAGCTGTTTAGAGGAACTGAAACCGATCTTTTTGACATTCTCATTAGGGTAAAACCTTGCACCTTAAACTGAATGTACATATGGTGGAACATGTACGTTATGTTTCATGAAATGTATTTGATTGATACTTTATCATGATATTTTCTTTGTAATTGGAAATTATCACCTTAGTATCCATATTCTTTGTTGGTTGAGTGGATTAAAACCTTTTCATACAAACCTTCCCCAGGCATTAAGGAACACAACAAAAAATCGTCCAATTTGGTACACTCGGTCTCGAGTTATGAAGTCACGTCAAAAAAGGGAATTGTGATTTATATATATATATATATGCTGGTTATGTATATATATATATAATAGGTTATTAATCTGAAATAATAATTATATTTCGACAATTACTCCACTCTAAATTTAATATGCGATCAACAAACAGAACAATAACAACAAACAGAACGTGCTACAGGAGGCCTACCCACGCAGAAACGTGTTGTTGTGCTGGTTGGACGTGTTTACTCCCAACAACTGTGATTAAAAAACTATTTCCCAATGTTATGATGGGAAACGAAACAGATAGGCTTGCCCAACAAAATAGTACATTTCAACACTTGGACCTCAAACGGGCGTTTTTGATACGAGCACAAGTTTAACTGGCTGTTAAATGTACGAGAATTAATCAAAAAGCCAATTTCGTATAACTAGTAAAACATAAATTGTTATTAATATATAAAATTAATTATTCGTTTTGTTGTTAAATGTTTGACTCATAAGCTGTTTTAGTTTTTTTTACAGTTTTTTATGAAAAATATTTTTTGAAAATAATTTTCCATTTTATGCGAAATTTCATCCAAAATGACAGTTAATAAAACATTTGATTGTTCTTAGTCAGTGATTTTATTTTTACAAATATACTAAACATCGATCATTTTAAAAAACATGAAATATTTTCAAAAAAAAGAACATATTAATCACCACTTTCAATCTTTTTGATTAAGAAATGATTTTATTTATTTTGAATAAATATGTTTTTAAGAAATAATTTCGTTTTTAATTTATATATTTATAAATATCATTATGTTATTCTTTCACAAAGAGAAATTTAGAAGTTTTGGGTTGTGGTTTACAATTGTGATTAAAAAATTTTAATGTTATGATGGGAATGAAATATGATATCTTTCATAGTAACATGACAAATTTTTAACAATGAGTTTTAATGTTAAACATAATCTAAAAACAATTTTTTACTGAAACATATTTTATTACCTGATATAGAGTATAAACAACTGTCGACCATTTTGTCGCTTTAGACTAATCAGCTGTTATGTTACTTACGTTTTAGCAGTTCTTTCTTGATTCCTGATTGGTTGTTTATTAACGATAGTTCCGGTTGTTAGTTTCACAATTGATATCCGGAACGTCCGAACTACACAATAAACCGATAGTGATTGTTGTAGTTACTTTATCGATTATTTACAATTGAATTCTAACCTCGAATCAAAAGTATCATCAACAATGATCTTTTGCGCGCTCATTAAAATATAACTTTAAAAGTCATAGTTTCGACTAGTTTTACAGACATATTGTGTTATATTATTTATTTATAACTATAAAGAGACATCTAATCAAAGTCGAAGCTTTTGTAATAAAATGATGTATCCACTTCAAATCGAAATGTGACGGGAATAATACTTTCTCCATAAACGAACTGTGAAGGGAGAAAGAAGAGAGGTAATAAGATAGTTTTCAAATGTTTGCCGGATGCCAGTGTGAAGAGGCCGCGACTGGACGTTATTGCTGTTGACTCCCAACCCTGCTGCTAGGAACAGCCAAAACACGGCTAACGAGGCAATACCAGCGACTAGCGAGAAACTATGCAACTGCACTTGTGTGCATTGTGAACAAACTTTGTTTCCAGACTTTAATATCTCAAAAAATAGTATTTTCGTGATCCAATATCAACAAATGATGATGAAGGTCTCCTAATCAATTATTCCACATTGGGTCCAGCTACAATAGATCAATGAACATAATTAATGAACCTGACAATTTAAATTATGAAGGTCTTTGGACCCCTTGAGGTTCACCCTCTTTCGCACTTTTGCGGACTTTGATTAAAAAATTCATAAAAAATACTAAATACAGTAACTATAAATATGGTATACACAATTTTAATCTACATTAAATATATCTGTAAGAAAATAATAGTATGTTTTATCTTTAAAATTTTCTTCAAACAATTTTTCAAAGTTCGTTCCCCCACAGAGCACAGAAAATAAAAACCAATCATAAATTGAATATAGCAAAGTTTTTCTAAATTTCACAAGGAAAATAAAAATATATAGTTTTACACACTTAAGACACTGCTATCCATTTTAAAATTGTGAAATTAACATCAGAACACCATACAAACGCGACGAGAACGTGTAAAGCAACCATTGTAAACAAAGCGACATAACCGCACAACAGAAGACAGATAGTTTAACTCACACAGAACTCTGACGCATAGAGTAAGCCACGCAAGACAGACATCGGGGGAAAAAGTATAATCTGTAGAGTACAACAATATTATATTCAATTTAGTTTTAAGCGAAAATGTATTCGCAACATTTCTTTTTTGTAAAAGCTTACCTACTATCGATTGATCGACGGTAAACCTTCGACGACTGGGCGGTGGCGTCGATTAATCGACGGTAAACCTTTCGAGGGTTAATGATCCTGCCAATTTAAATTATGAAGGTCTTTCGCGGAAACAAAGATATATAGTACCTTCATTCGCAAAGACCATCCTCATAGTTAGACCAGTTCGTAACTCATTTTGCGTCTGCAAAATAGCCTAATGTTACCGCGACGTGAGATGCCATCCATTGGCTGTTGGGATAATAATTGACAGTCCTTTTTAAGGACGTTTCAGCCTTAGTCAGTAACAAGACTTGCAAGATCGTGCCACAATCATCTTACACCCATTTCTCATTCATACTTGGCTTAAACGATCTGGGTAGGTCGCCATTACACAACACAACAGGTTAAAGATTAATAAATAATGGTTCCATCATCATAAACTCGACGAAATAATCGATCGAATTCAATAACGTGCGTGTTCAAGTTTACGATACAGGTAGAAGTATGGCTTACTAATGTTTTTCCTAGTGGCATTGCCCTGAATATATCCGGTCGGTTTGTGAAACATTGACATCAAAAGAACCAAATCTGCTGTAAACAGAACCAACCTTTAATCTTTCGATACACAATCATAACCGAGGCAAACATTTACAATTCACGTCCAACACTGGGCGAGCGTCCGCAGTTGCACATCAGCTGCCTTCATTGTTATTGGCAATTATCTTCCTACAGAAAAGTAAGCTATTCACATGACCCGTATGGTCACAGTTAAGCCCGGGACCATGATAGAAGTTCATAACTCAACCCCCTCAACACGTTTTGGGTGGTCGTTCAATATGGTATACTAGCAGTAAGCCCGACCTTTGTACGGTTTGTAGGATTTAGGTTAAAGAAGAAAGATTATCAAACGTTATACCAAAATGTAAACCAGAAATCCTAAACTAATCAGTACAAAAAAATAAATCAATACCCAGCTCTATTATTTAGTATTACTTTACAATTAGATGGATTAGAACATTTATACCTTTACTATAATTAGTTATACGTTAAAATAACTTTTTAGTATGGTATGATTTCGAAATGGGTAATGACCAATATAAACTAACTAATATTGATTTGACAGCTGTTTGTTTTTCTTTCTATTAAATCTTTAAACTACCAAGACAGTTGATTAGTGCCAGTAGGTGGATCATTAATAATTGAAAGTAAAATGCGATTAATATCGCGTAAAACGTGGGCTTTTAAATGCTCGGCCCTTGACTTGGAGCTGAAAAATGGCCCATACATTTCGATTACCGGAAATAATAAATCATGTATCGACGTAGTAAGTAATTACACGTCACGTTTATCAACCGTAAACCAAGAACTATGTATCTTACTTCTCGTATCACAAACCTTTTGTTAAATTAATATGCAATGAAAAAAGGTTTGTATTTACTTCTCTATGGGAAATAGGTTAGATCATGGATGTGTCTAAAGGGAATGGTCTCAATTCATCTAAACAGCTGTTCTTATTCTTTTATATTAAAAATTCAATACAATACCTCTGGTAGTTTCTATGGAAACCTGTTACAGATTTCCCAACTTAAAAATCACCAACACCCCCCAGAGCCAACACATATCCATGTCAATAAATATTGTATGTACTGGAAAACTTTAGACAGGTGGGTATATATTTAAGAAATTAAATCATAATAACTATTATCATCTTTATTGCTGAACAGGCTAATAAGGTACAAGAAAGCCCATATCCATGACCTAAGAAGCTATTTCCCACAGGGATGTCGTTTTTGAATAGATTACCGGTGAAAGTTTATTTCTAGGAGAATCCTAGTCAGTCGTGTGGGAGCCTGATGTGAACTGACCTGCCTCAGGGCTGCATGTCGGTGACGGATTATTGCCGTCAACTGATCAGCTGATCCCCGCCGCCGCTGTCCGGGCACGCTCCAGTCGTGCCAACTGTGCTCGTCGCTGGATGCCCCCCGGGTTCTGGCTGTCGCATCCCTCAACACGCGTGACATTCATTTATTATCTTTTTTTAACATTTTAACAAACGATCGTGTCAGTGTTTCCGGGGCGTCCCTCAGAGAAATCGTAGGAACTTACTTGATATTTATCGTATGAGATCAAAATTAATTTTGTGAATGACTGTTCACAACCAATACTCAAATGTAAACCCAAATTATTCGTTTAGTTACAGTTCAAAAATATACAGGGTGACAATTAAGTCTTAGAACGAATTTAAAAAAGAATTATAAAAACCTAATTTAGTATATTATTACTGGAAGTAGCAAGCTACTTTTGTGTACATGGTGATATGATGTTACCAAAGAGGTCGGCCCACGAGGAGTATGTTGAAAACCTTAAAGTTTGATTTGTACATCAAAGTAAAGATCTTGTTGAACTAAAAATCAATATAGCAATGTCCATATCATCTGTGTTTACCTTAAAGATTTTTAACTCATTCGCTGTGTCACACTTATACTGGTGTGTCTAATATATCTGTAGTTAGAGTGTAGGGATATATTAAGTAAAACACACTTGTTTAGTAACGAGA
The DNA here is from genome assembly GCA_023375725.1 of Nephotettix cincticeps. NCBI lineage: Eukaryota > Metazoa > Arthropoda > Insecta > Hemiptera > Cicadellidae > Nephotettix > Nephotettix cincticeps. The sequence continues at coordinate 14,158,407 of CM041791.1, read as the reverse complement.
ATGTGTTCTGGAAGAGAATAAAGGATAACCTGGAGTTGGAAGAGACAGCCCGCGAGGAAAGGTGACGCGATGGGAATCCACCAATAGAATTTATTGGATGGCTGTGACATAACACAATATGGTACTATGTATAGGATTTCCCTTACCAGAGTATGAAAACATATTGGCATAGAGTTAAAACAGTTAAAATTAATATTAGAGGTTTATATATCACATTCCCTACGGTCCGTCCCTCATAGGTGCCATGTAGACAAAATAGTACTTTACTATTACTGGTATCGATATGCAAAGTTTTGTGTTTGATTTCTAAAGTCATCCTAAGATTTAATAGTCACCCTATGTAACTTACATAACATTTTTTATCTCTGAATCGTTTTTGTTATACGTGCATGGTCTGAAGCGCTCACGGCTTACGGAGTTGTCTCGTTTTTCCGGGACTATACCGATACACATCCCGGCCTTGTGAGGGGTTCTAACATAGTAACCGTAATCCGTGCGACCATTTGTACGACTTCTCGTTGCTAACGTGCACTTGGTAGCAGAGTCACTGTCTCCTACCAATGTCGTTTCACCCTCCAAGTCTTAATTTGACCCTCCTACAACCTAATGAGACCTTGTAGAGCCAAACCAAGTCCTTATTTTGGCCTCTCAAGTGGCCCAATTTCTCCACTGGACCATATGGTTTGATATTAATAAACCAATCAGCCTTTCTTTCATTTGGCTGTAAATTAACGCTCCTGGCAAATTAATCAGCTGTTACATGTGATTTAGATTTTTATTGCAGACATTTTCCATCACGATTCTATGTAAAACAAAGTTTCACGACGTTTCGGGATCTGGAATCTGATCCCGTCCTCAGGTGAACTAATATTTAAAACATAACACAATTAGCAAAGTTTAAAGCAGCCAAAAACCTACAAACAAACCATTCACTAACCATTACACACATAAGAAACCAAACACGTCCACTCGTCACGGAGACTCAAAGGCAACTGGAAAATGTCCGCAATAAAAATCTAAATACAGTAACATAAATCTACCAATAATGAATTTCAAAGACAAACAACAAAGAGCAACAAAGACAAACAAAAAGCAACAAAGAGCTGTTATATGTCAATAACAAAGTTACGTATCACAAAATCTATTCTATTAATTACACTTATCTTTCATTCATATTCACCTTAAACCGATACAAATATTTCCGAGATCGATTATCAAGAATAAAAATATTTGGCTTTCCAATGTTCTCGTCCCCCCCTCACATGTCGTGTCGTTGGCTATTTTTGATTCCAGTGGCGTGTCCTGCAATCCAGCTACTTGGCCACATGAAGGTCACGAATTGTGGGTGGGTATGAGCGATGGTCGGTGAATGTGGTATTCTCTTGTATGGTTTTACATCGGCACTGAATTCGTAAAAACCATATTGTTTCGGATCCCATGTTAAACTGATAGATGGCATAGGCTGTTGCGTTATTAATTATTTTTAGTCCTGTCTAAGGAACATGTCAGCCTAAGTCAGTAACAAGATTACAAGATCGCGCCACAATCATTTCTCATTCATACTTGGCTTAAAATACCTTCCTGGGTAGGTCGCCATTTCAAAAGATATTGAAGGGTAATAAAAATTCCAGCTAAGACATTGTTATAACATCGCGGACTGTTTTTTTGCTCTGCTCAATTTTAAATGCTGGTTACGAACTTAATTTACTTCCTGTTATTTTTCTTTACCATTGGGTGTAAGACAAGGTGATACAGACCAGGTGCAAGAAGACAATGAACTTGACTTCAGGATATGCAATTGAAGTGTAATATTTACATCACCACAAACTAAGTGAATAGTGAAGTTTTATTTGTTCCAATAACGACCAACCAGATCAGAAGCGGACAGTAGTGGTGCAACATAGCACCACGCTTATATACAATGTCACGTCGCTTAGTCATCGCTGGCTCAGGAATCAGAAGTGAACTAAACATACAGTTGGCACTTGCAATGCTTTTAATGGCGACACGTTCGTAAGAAATGATCAGAGAGTCGTTAATGAAGTACAACACTATTAAAAGTTAACGAACAAATTAATTAGAAATATGAGCTACGATAGTATATTGTATGTAATGTCGAACGCGACGTGAGCTGCTGGGCAGCAATTGAGTGATGAAGTATTTTTGGTTACGATAATCTTCACGAAAATATTGTTCGTGGTCTACGACCCTTGGCTTGTTCGAGCCTCACCCTCCCATCACCCGTCACACATGGCCCTCCGCCCTCCGTCGTCCAGACAGACGCAGGGTCAGGGGTCTCCTGTCTCCTGGACCGACATTCCCATGTAGCCTACCATGACAAGACAACTGCTTCAACTGTCATAGAGCCCAGAAAATCCGAATTTTGCCTTATCTCAATTTCTGCCTGTATTTCTTGTTGTAATGGAAACGCTTAGCTCAGGGGGGTATTGGCAATCCGTCAGACCAAAATTTGAAACGGAAGTGACGTCATGTGAGTATCGAAGTGACTGCTGTTTCGAGGAACTGAAAACATTCAACTTAGACACATCCATAAACTAACCTATTTCCCATAGGGAAGTAAAAACAATAATTTAACGCTTCTCTCAGCACCCACAGTTATAATATTTATTTCCTAATTTTATACCTATTGAAGAAAATGTAGAAACGACCCCATTACTTTGAACAACATTAGGCTATTTTTCTCAGTTTTAGAGAACATGTGATCTATAAAATTGATTTAATAGAAAGAAATAACCAACATATTCTATCAAATTAAAATCAGTATTAAATGATTATTAATTTTAAATCTATCTTAAAAGTATACTATACTAGCTAACCCGGCGAACTTCGTAACGCCTAACAGTAAATACTTTTAGATTGGTAACATCCTGAAATGGAATAGCATTACGGCTTCGTTGTAAAAGATTAGATATTCTGGAATTAATAACAATACTGAGACAATAAGACTTATTAATAACATCCCACAAAACAAATAAATCAAATTATTATTTTTAATTAATTTAATTATTAATTCACAATTCATTCACAATTTCCCAATCCAACCTAAACTCAAACCAAACCTGTCTGCAATACGGCTTTTATAGAAAAGACTAAATTTTCTGAATCACGGAATTGTTTATATGTAAATAATCCTCTCTTAAAATTCATTAATTCCACTCGCACAAAACAAAAAATTAATTATTAACAAACCAACCAGTAATCAGAACATTTTTTTAACAGTCACAAACATTCACTGAAAATGACACACAATTACGTTAGCTGTCGACTGGTGAAAATAAATCAACACAAAATCAGCTGTTCATAAAATATTTACATTATTGATGTATGCATGTGATGAAAATGCATCACGTCTTTTCCTCATAAGCTTAAAATATACTAACTTTACATGCCAGCGGGGCTTAGCCCTAAGGTTAAATATAAATAGGAATACGCCTATAGCCAACTCGGAGCAGAGACGTGTCCAAAAAAATCAATGATCATTAAAATCAATCCAGCCGTTCTCGAGTTATAAATGGTGTAACTAACATGACTTTGGTTTATATATTTAGTTTAAAATGTTATCTTAACGTATAAAAAGATTGAATAATGACACGAGTTTTCTAATTGATTAATAATTGTGAATTAACGATAAAGTTGAGAATTTCTTTTTCTTTGTATTTATTCGTTTAAGATTTCAGTTTTATATTTTGTTATGATAATACTGTGAGTATCCTATGAACTCTGCAACCCGTACGAATGACAGGATTACCGGTACTGCTAGTTAATAATATTCAGTGATTTTGCTCATTTATTTAGAACAGCTGAGAATATCAATGTTAAGTCATAGCGTGATGAGAAAGATAAATACAAAATTGTCCTCAATTTACCTAAACTGTTCATAGTTTTATATTTTTTTTAATAAAGCTTAATGCAGCGTGATGATAAATATGATACAAAACACATCATAAAATTTTAAATTAAAATTTTATTACTTTAATTTTTTATGAAAATTGATTGAAACATTTAGCGTAACTTAAATTTTACTTATTTAAAAATTAACTTGCATATTACAGAAGGGAAAATAAATTGATTAAAATTTAGATTTTATGGTAAATAAAAAAAAATTATAATTCCACAGTTTTATTTTATGTATTAAATAAACAGGTGATTTTCTCGTAGTTTTATAAATATCTAAAAGTCTTAATCCGTAACGTAATGATAAATACAATAAAAAACATCCTAAAATATTTAAATTAAGATTTTATTACAGTAAAATTTTATTACTTTAATTTTGTTAGGAAAACCTAACTAAAATTAAATTATTTTCAAATGTAATTTTGTTATTCCAGATAAGAAAAATAATTGATTAATTATTATTCAATTAATTTTCTTTTCTGGAATAACTAAATTACATTTTAAAATAATTTAATTTTAGTTAGGGTTTCATAACAAAAAACAAAAAAATTAAGGTGGTACAATTTTAAGTACTGTAATGAAATTTAAATTTTTAAAGTACACCTTATAGGAAATAAAATAATCCCAATTGTTTATGTTTTAAATAACAGAGGCGATTTTCCCAGAAACTTTTGATACATTTATCAACAATGAGTAACTTTTACAACACCACCACAGCCACTGTGCTAAGTTAAATTTTAGTTTCGCCATCAAAAAGTAAGTAGCAGAGCGTGGTTTCGATCCACGGACCTCTGGGTTATGGGCCCAGCACGCTTCCACTGCGCCACTCTGCTCTTGTTGGAAGGTCGCTTCAGAGCCACACTTGATTCGTGTCTGTGTTACGAAGAACCTATTTCAGATCCTGATTAATAATATTTTTGATATTTAGCAGTGTTCAATGTTGTTTGAGTCAATTAAGAAAAGATTAATCGTAAACAAATAAATGGGGAAGAGAACAGCTCAATAATTTAATTTGTTAACGCTTTTTAACAATGAAAATTTTATTATTTCTATAATCAAAAACGCTATATTCTCATATTAATGTTTAATACATCAAGACCATGCCCATTTCGAAACTTAAAATTTATTTCATGATATTCTGGTAAAAGGAAGTAAAGATATGAAAAAATAAGTGTTTGTATCTGATTATCTATTTTGGAGGTAGTTAATAAAATATTATTGAAAAATGAAATATTCCAAGAAATTCCAAGAATTATATTTTATGCTGGTCCAGATATTTAAAATAAATACATCGTATCGTTTTAGTATTTTTTCTATTAATAGCAATGTACTAGTCCTCTATATGGGTTGTATAAGTCAGTTTAAAGAAAAATTGATAATGTATTATAACGTAAGCTTAATCTAAATTTTTGTTTTATACGGGTTTTTATGGAAGGAAGTGTGAAGGTATGAAGAAATAAGTGTGTGTGTTTCATGGCTTATTACATCTGGTCAATATAAATTGAATTGGTTTTAAAAAATCTCTAGTTTTATCTAGCTACAGATGTTTAAAATATTTACAGGTATTCCTTCACTGTTCACACCACTTGTAATAAAATCACCTCATTTATTATTCTCTTTGAGCTTTAGTCTTAAGGGTGTACAAGTACATTGTACATCTGAACAATGGGACGTCCTGAAAGAACAGTATGAGGGGGGTGACGCGGTGTCGGGCCTCCGTAGCAGACGACGCTATTTCTGGCGGCAAACACGATCAGCTGTGAGATGTCACCTGGGCAGTCTGGCAGTCTGGTGCGATTTTATGTCGTGCAGAAGAAACGGTTTAGTTTCTATTGATGTTTTGTCGCTGTGCGTTTTTTTTAAGTTTTTAGGGGAATAGTTTATTTATTTTAATGAGTTTTGTGAGAACAATTTTAGGTTATGAATCAACTTAAAAGCCATGTACATTTGTTTCAATTAATTCCGAAATAACAAAAAAACTATGTATGTGTGTGTGTGTCTGTGAACACGATAACTCTCGTAAAAATGGTCCGATCAAGACCAAATTTGGTAGAGACGTGTATTCCTACATTTGCTTGGGCGAGTTCGTAGACCAGAGATATCCGTCAATTCGGAACGGGTAGTTTGGGGGGTCTTGTGCTCAAAAATTGGGGCTTTTGCGTGTTTCATTTGTAATTGTAAAAAATTTAAATTTTTTCTCTCGCCATTAGGATTAGCTTTAAAAACTACACAATTTAGTTTCTTAAAAGTTTTCTTTATCTCCAATGGTTACCGAGATATTAAAAAATCTAAACACAGTACGTTGTATTTTTGGCCTCCAATGTTAATATTATGGAGAATAAAGAAAAAATAATATTTCACTTATCAATGAGATCTATCCATTTATGCTTAAAAATCATAGTTTATGTGTTTATCATGGCAGCTAACCTGCATACTCTTTTCCCATGTTAATCATATAGACAAACTCCTTTATTTAAGAACAGATGCTTATGAAACTTGGCATAAATGATCAAATAAAAATTGTTTATGCTAGAAATGCCTACTTAAATGCCATGTACATTTGTTGCAGTTAATTCCGAAATAACAAAAAAAACCTTATGTGTAAATGTGTACGCGTGTGTGCACGTATGTGTACGCTTGTGTGTATGTAAATGTGTACGTATGTATGTGTACACATGTACGTGAGATCACCTGATGCCGCCCGGCGCTTGTAATCTCATTACACGCACACGCACTCTCAGTTATTATCTCATAATTCACAATTATTTTCTAATTTTCGCCCGCAGTATGTATGTCGTAAAGTTGGGAGCTAATTTCATCTTCGTTCCCAGTCCGCCGAGACCATCTTTCTCAATTTTTACTTTTTTCACGATGATTAATTTTACACACGCACCGACTTTTCAAAATGTGTGAAATGTGAATATTTTCATTCTCCTCATCTTTTCCTCGTCGATTAAAATATATTTGTACTTAAAGTACATTTGCTGCTAGTCTACTCGGTACAAGTTAGTGGCACAAGTACTGTACGTGTAAACTAAATAAATAAATAAATAGATATATAAATTAGTGCATTTAGAATGCACTAAACAAAAATATCAAAAGCACTGTACAAATATTATAAATATGCAACAACTTCAATAATTTAGCAAAGAAATTAAAAGTGTTTTGAATGTGTGTAATTTTCCTTCACTAGTTCTCTGATATATGAATTATTTCATGTATACAAGTTTTTTTAATGAATTAAAGCAAACCTAATCTAAATCTAATTAAAACAAACTTAACTTTACTGTATCTAAGGACAATTTACAATACTGCCGTTAAATGTTTTGATAACCTCGATTTTGTAAGATTTTTTGGTAAGGAATAAGATGGAAGATAAGATTAAAATAAAAATATTGAAACAACATAGGATAGAATTAACAAATTTTTGCCGGTGACGTACCGCCCGCGTTTGAGGTTTTTATCTTAGTCCTTTTTAACACGAATGAAAGAAATGTCTTTCAATCTGTTATAAAGTGGCGATTAAAACCTTTGACGCTCTAAATCTTAGGAACGTGTTTTCTCGTGTAAATTACACTTTTATGTTTAAATGCGAATTCTTAAAGTTTTGCTCTACGGTTTATCTTGTTTCAACGTTATTTTTTATGGATTAAATAATTTATCTACATCTATTACTAATGGTTTAACGTAAATCTGGGTGTTGACGTAGACATATGTTTACTAATCTAGCTTCGGTATATGTTTCATATTGTGTTTCTCTTCCTCAGGCACCTTAACCGTTCTGTACCTTCCCCTCCCGCGATGTCTCGTGCTCTCTGTGTTGGGCATATTGTCACGCGTTTTTTGAATCTCATCATCTAATAATTCAACAGTAGTTTAAAAAATACTTGTAAATATACAGTAGTATGTCCATCTATCTATCTATCCATCCCAAACAAAATGAGTGGTCCATAACATTAATTTAATGCATTAAAATCATAAAACTGCACATTAGTTAGTTACTGAAATGGCAACCTGTCCAGGTATTTTAAGCCAAGTATGAACGTAAGAATGAGTGTAAGATTAAAACACATCCCGGAAGGTAGAAATGATTTTTTTGAAGTGTCAAACTCAAAAATAATGTTATAAAATACAACCTCGGTCAATAAAACACCCAACACCATCCGGTTGCGTCGGCGGTTACGATGTTTGTCGCAAACAGCTGATAATGAAAATCAGCTGATTCGATGTCTTCAGTGTCAGCTGATAACCTGACGTCATTTGACCCTTTCTGCTTACTATGCAAACTAACCGAAGAGTGTAAAATAAATAGCCCATGAACTATATTTCCAAGGACGAATAACTGATTTTTCCAACTTTTCTCAGTTGTATTTTAAGTCTTTGTGATTATTTTTGTCTTGAACTTTACAAAATAAAGTTTATTATTCATCTACACATGGATTTTGATTCAAAAGTGACGTTTTTACTGTCATTTAGTTAGTAGTTTATGTTAGCTTGTACAAAACCGACTCTTCCCATTGATGATACACCGTGAAGGACATTCAATGAAGTTGTATCAATACTATTATTCTATTATTTAGTTATTTAGTCTGATCTTCGCACGACTTGTAAATAAATAGTCACTCTTTTTATTTTCTCCCTCGTATACGAAAGTATCTGGAGAAAGTATTGTTTTCTTCAACATTTTCGAATTTTTAGTTGAGCGTGGATATATTCTTTTTTGGGTCCCCTGAATTCAAAAAAGTGGGTTTCGACGTGATGTCTGTATGTCCGTATGCGTGTCTGGATGTGTACAGAGACAGAGCCTACCCCGTTGGTCCGATTTAAATGAAATTTGGTATTCACAGTATCTCCAGGCGTGTTTTTCATTTTTTGTTGAGTTTGTTATTTGATAAGGATAGTTCAACAAACACTCATTTCTCATTCTTACTTTGCTTAAAATACCTACCTGAGTAGAACGCCTTTTTAGAAAGGTAAAATAACAATAATTGTTCCGTTACAGTTAACCATGACACGGTATATACATGTTGCATTTCGAAGATCAATAAAACTGAACGATAACATCGTCGTACGGTTGTTTACCCGTCGCCATGGCAACGGCGTATCTCCCCAGCTGTTGCCGCCGCGGGGCGTCTCCGCCAAATTAGGCAGCGCGGCTTGTTTCGCCGGTGAACCGGTGTTTAATCTGATTTTGCGCTTTAATATTTCAATTCCCTTTTAGTGTTTGATACAGAACAGCTGTTCACTGATGTACGTGTATTAATTTCATTGAATTATTTTTCGTTCTGGGTATCGGTTGTCTGATATCGTGCTCGATTGCCTGTTCTGGACACTGAACGGTGTAACAACATTTTATTAGCAATGTACATCTATATAAATAAAATTAGAGTTTTGTCTGTACATTGCTCAGATTTTAGTTAATTTTACGTTTCATGCGTTAGAGAAGCCGAAACAAGTCTTATCTCAATTCGTGTCTGTGACGCTCCAGCATTTTACGCCGTCTTCTCCGAAAAAAACGGGAGAACTGATAACAATGAAACTTATTTCATACATTCTCTACATTCCAGAGAAGGTTTTTAAAGGCTTAAAATTGCCCGCCGACCCTTGAAAAGTAAATAACGAGCATTTAAAAACCCACTTTTTACGCGATATTAGTCGAATTTGGCTTTCAATTATCATTGAATCACCTACTGGTAATAATCAGCTGGCTTTGTAGTTTAAAGATTTAATAGAAAGAAAAACAAACAGCTGTTGAATCAATATTAGCTGGATATCGATTTATTTTCTTTGTATTGATTTGTTTAGGATTTCAGGTTTACATTTTGGTATGATGATCTTTCTTCTTAAAACTGAATCCTGCAACCCGTACGAAGTACGGGCTTACTGCTAGTAATTATAAAAATTATTCTCTTTATTTGTTGAATGTTCGTTAAGACACCTATTTAGTAAACTGTCAAATACAGCAACAGTAGCGCAACCTGGTGGTGAGTACGAGTAAATGTAACCTCTCACATTCCTCCCCGTCGCATACGTTCGTTCGTTCAGTGACCTCCGAGCCCAAATAAACCTGGGTGTAAACCGACTAGGCTCAAATTGGTGCCGCGCTCGGCTGGCATACTGATGTGCTGTAGCTGGAGCTGGAGGACGAGGTTTGGAGGCTTCTCCGACTACCAATGTCAGAGTTGACGCTGCCCCTTCCCCCGACAACCGGGTAACTGTATTGAATATTCCACCTTTCATGAGCTGTAACTATGCTGAAACCTCATCTTGCGATTGGATAACTACGTTGAAGCTTCTCCCCGTCAACCTCCCCACCATCCCAGCTGTAACTATATTGAAACTACCCCCGGCTACAATGAAACTATATCGAAGCTTCTCGTTGTAACTATGTTAACCCTCTAAGTGCTACCATCTCACTGTGAGATGTCAGCGAGGTGCAATTGTATAGCGCTGTCGAAGTCAAAAATTACCGTCACGGTGCTGCCATCTGCGAGCTAATACATGCAACTACTCGTGTAGTTCCCTGTACTGACACTTGAGTTCGTTATTTTGCCGCTAGAGTATGCTTTTATACCCAAGTAAGCACTTTCTACTCCTATACACTGGTGGCTGGACCGGTTAGAGCGCTACGCTGACGAGTGTAACGTTCTAGCTATTTGGAAGTGCTAGGGTTCGAATCCCGACAATGAGAAATCGCAATTTGGCTTGCAAAAGTGTGGTATAGTGGAGTGGAGAGCCCACCATATATAAACGCGATCGGTAGAAATTGACGGCATTTGTAGGCTTGATTGGGATTGCAGTGGACACCGGTTTTGCTTCATCAGTTATAAGGGGGGTATGTTTTGTGTTTTTCTTGTGTATACTGGGTATTTTAAGAAGAGTTGCATTAAAATAAAAAAATTTAAAGTAGTCATAGCACTTGGAGGGTTAAAGATTTCACCGCCAAACTAGGTAAGTACTAGATTGGAACTCCTCTCCCTCTCTCCAGCTGTAACTTTTTTGAATCCCTCCGAGCTACCGGGAAACTGGGGGCGCCGAATTAGAGCACATCTTAGGGGGGTTTTGGCGAATGGTTTAACTGGAACACACATTAGTGAGGATTACGAAGGATTATTAGTTGATCTTATTAAATTATTGATTTGAAATTCACTGAGTACGCAGGTCTGCTACGTCGGGGGTATTTTTTCCCTATCCTCCTTAAGATTAGCATTGGAGCCCCTAAATGCAATGTACTGTGTATAGATTTCTTAATATCTTGGTGACCGTTGGAGATAAAGAAAACCCTTAAAGAACTAAATTGTGTAGTTTTTTGAGATGATTCTAATGGTGAAAGATGAAATTTTAAAATTTTAAAAATTACATGGGAATTACGCAAAAGCCCCCCCCAAACTACCCGTTTCGATTGACCGATATGTCTGGTTTACGAACTCGTCCGAGCAAATGTAGGAATGCACGTCTTTACCAAATTTGGTCTCGATCGGACCATTTTTACGAGAGTTCTCGTGTTCACAGACACACAACACACACACAATATATATATTTTTATATATATAAATTATAACGACTATTGTTTTTGGGCTCTAGGCACCTAAAGACGAAAAATAACATAGTCCCGGGCTTAAGTCTCTCCATGAGACCTACGGTAATTGCTTCTTCCCTATGAGAAATTCGCTAATTAACAATCAATACACTCTATCATCGTCATGATTATGGCATGGACTAAATAATTCACGCCAGTTATCCTGGACATGAGGTAACCATTATGTGTGAACATCAACGACAAACAGCTACAAAAGGTGAGACAGGCGTCAGCGGCCGCTGTGTCAGAGGTATGGGAGACGAGCCAACAATGTCATTCATAAATAAAACCGAGACGGTACGCACAAACAACAGTCAAACAAGGTTGGGTGGAATCAGGTGTATGACTAACGGAAATACAGCAATATAATCTCAATTGAAGGTTAACTAAGTGACTATTTAACATATTTCGTACTCATTCTCTTTATCTCTATATATAAAATTGAATGTATGTATGTCTGTCTGTATGTATGTCCTTTATGCGTTGCCAAACTACTCATCCGATCGCATGAAATTGTAGGAAGTTGCTCTATATGTGTCCGGGAAGGTTTTAGTGAAAAAATATTTTCGAAAACCCCATAAGTTTCCATTTTATGGCGTTTTTAAATTTCTAATGTTAACCTTATGGAGAGTAAGTTTGTTTACAAATTGTCTACAATGAAAACATTTGATTTCTTAGCTACTACAGCTGATTGGTTTACTTTCCATTAGCAATACCGTATGCTTTAGTATCCAATGCATCATTCATTAATGTTAAACTATGAAGTAAATGTGTACTGTAAAAAATGAACAGCTTTAATCACCACGTTAATAGTTAACGGTTTTGGGGGATTATGTATTTATATTTTTTTTTTTTATTTATAATATATATATATATTTATATTTTTATTTTCTGTCTGATTAAAGTCACATGTTTATATGATAATTACAATGTTTATATTATTACGTTTATTATAATAATCAGCTGTTGTATATCTTTCCTATAAAAGCCGTATTACAGTTAGGTTTCGTTTGGGTTTGGATTGGATTTGAAAATTGTGAATTAATCCACTTAGATTTATTTGTTTTATGGGAATGATATTAATATGTTTTATCGTTTCAGTATTGTTATTCACTATGCCACAACCCAGAATATATAACCTTTCACAATGAAGCCGTATTGCTATTCGACTTCAGAACATGGACAATCTTAAAGTTAACATGTGTTAACTGTGAGGCGTTACGAAGTTCGCCGGGTCAGCTAGTACATAATAAATATAGAAAGTATTTTCCGTCAAAACTTTCTGTTTTGAATTTTTCGGTTTGATGTTTCTCTGTGTACAGACCTTGAGACTACACTAATCATCAAATCTTTGTGTATTTATGTATACTGGTGCACTTTGGATATATCACCAGACTTTTTTTTATTATTTTATTAATTTTAGGGGAAGTTTTCTACCCCTTAAGAACTTTCAAATATGTGAAAAATATAATCTTTTTAAACACCGATCTAACGATTTTCATTAAAATTGCATGGTCCCAACTATAATAAAACCACCCGTATGTCTGTAAAACGAATGGTTCAAAAGTGAGGGGCTATAAATGTCCAAAAAACATTTTTTTCGCAAATGGTCATCTTACAAAATAATTTGACTATCAAAATTAAAACCAACTAAAAACTAAATAAATCAGTGTTCGAATTTTTAGTCTACGACTAATAAGTTCCAGAGGAAATTTAAATTACTGTGCAGTAGTACGTTGAGTATACGCCTAAGAGCGGTTAAATGTTATTCTTCTGGAGTTTACTAAAGATCAATTGTTTCCTTATATCTCTTTTTTGTGACAGGTGGTAACTCTTTATGAGTACCCCGCTCCTGCGAGGGTTGTGTGGTGACTCCACCGTTAAGCGTCTGCATCAGTGGTAGCCATCTTGGATTTTAGTCCCGTAAGAGCAATGTTAAATTCTGGCGCCTATATCTCCTTGACCTATTGTCATAAATTAACGGAAGAGGTGTTAAATTAAAGGTATTACAGTCCTCCAGGGCACCACCTTACAGAACTTCTTATTTTCGCTCTCAATAAAAAAATAATAATGATTTATTTTGTAAAATATTCCTGGATTTTTGTTTTTATATCCAGTTAAATTTTTGAACATATTGAAAAGGTCATGTACTTGAGCCACATCTCATCAATGTACTTCCAAAGTTTTACATTGATACTTTGCTAATTAACGCCACTACACACGCCAAAGTGAAGGTATGTTCCGCCAGAATTTAACATTATGGGACTAAAATTCAAGATGCCTACCACTGATGCAGACTCTTAAGCGGTGTATACCCAAACTAAACCCACCTTCCCACATCCGTCCAGGTATGAGCAACTTACTTACGGACAAATGCTTTTTATTTGGGCGAATCACAGCATTAGCTTTTCAGCTGTAGCTGCTGGATTACCTCTTGGAGTGGATAGAACAATCAAATCAGAACAGGGCCGGAGAAGTGAAATAACAGATGTTAATCAAAATTCCTTATATCTCAATCGTTTTTCATAAAACTTGGTATGCATCAGCTTTCCATTTCATTCCAAACTTACACAAAAATTTTTGTTATTTCCTTGAAAGAGGATGGTTTAGTAGCCCTCTAAATGTTTTCAACCAAACACCTAATGTCGTGTGATAAATTCGTCAACTTTTTTAGTTTACTTTCAGAGGGAGAAAAGTACGTGCCAGTTCACCGATACCTTTTATTTTCACTGTTGAATAAACAATGTTGCCAACAGCGCCAGCGAATAGCTCGTGTGTATCCAGTAATGGCAACAACATGTTAAAAACGTCCTGCGGCGTGTTAATATGATAATAACAAAGCTACTAGTGAAAACATATGGGTTTGCCGGTGGCCGCAGGGCGACACGGCAACGTGTTGTAATGTAATGCGCTTTGAAGGCGGCCGTGGGGGAAATACCGTAAATGGAACTTTGTTATGTGTTTTTACATTGAAAAACTTTTCTTTCTGCCACTGATTAATTAGCTGAATTTCACAGTTGATACTTTTAACTGAAATGGCGACCTACCAAGGTAGGTAAGCCGAGTATGAACGGAAATGATTGTCGCGCTCTTTTAGTCTTGTTATTGACTAAGGCTGACATGTTCCTTAGACAGAACTGTTTATTTAGCCCTACAGTCAATTGTTGCTATGGTTTGTAGGGCTAAGGGACCTACAGTTTTGACGAGGGATCCGAACCACTACTCTGCCACTGAGTTACGAACTGGTCTAAGAAAATGGTCTTTGCGTATGAACATAGTTCTCAATAGAGTGAATCTCTTATAACTTAATATTAACAGTTCGTTGTCAGTGCATTGTTTTATTATTTTCTTCCCCTGTACGATAGTACAAGGAGAAAGTATTGTTTTCGTCAGCATTTTAGAATTGGAGTTTATGGTGGATATATCCATTATAGTGACTTTCAATCAAAAAGGTGGTTTTATTAGTGTTGTCTGTCCGCGTGTGTGGGGATGTGCAGAATTTTAGATATTAGTGCTCCCTGAATCGAAAAGGGTTTTTTTAGCGGTGTGTGTGTGGGTTTTTGGCCAATAGACCAGCCCTAGACCAATAGCCTAGAACCTATTGGTACGATTTTTCATGAAATTCGGCATGTAGGTATCTCGGGTTTTTTTATTTTTGATTACGTATTTTTGAAAAAATACGTAAATATTGGTACAGGGGCTATAAATCTTGGTCTCAACAATATCAATTCTTGAATAAAAAGCTGTTTTTTAAATATGTGATTCAGATTTCCATAACTTTGGGGCACTATTTTACAAAACATTGATAATGCTGCGACTATGTTGTAGGCAGAAAACTTTGGACCAGTACCGGTATATAAATTTATCGTTACTGTCACGAAAAACCTAATACATAAATATTTACTATACATGTTATAAGAGTAAATTGCAACCCGCTTACGGCGCCTCGCCCAGAGACTAGAGCGAATCAATTTGCGCGAAGGTGCTGCCCTCTGTCGGTGGAGTGGTTGGACTAGGTGTTGCCCGGTTAATGTCAGTATCTAGTCGCTATTATAGGTAGTTAGAGGCTTGTTGAGCATGCGTAAATCAAGAGCTAGTATTTGATTGGTGCTGGTGAAATTGCGTTGCGTTATCCCACGCTGCCTGGTGCTCAGAAATCGACATCATCAGCTGGGGACAGGTGTTTCCTGGGAAGGGAAATATTTCCCTAACGTGGGATTAAATGGAATACTGTAATACTGAGGATCAGATGGTCCGATGCCTTTAGGCGTCAATCGAGGCAACGTAACCTTACAAAAACCTTCCTTGGTCACGATTCTCTTTTAAATAATAAAATGGTACAGTCGACTCGCGCTAGTTCAAAATATAAGGGTAAGTCAATTTACTTCAAATGTACGTAGTATTCAATAGTGCGGACGTTAATCCACACAAGACACCCACCGACCATCGCTCATAACTATCCACAATTTGTGACCTCCAAGTAGCTGGATTACAGGACGTCGCCACCGTCCCAGTCTATAACATTTCACAATAAAGCCGTAACGCTATTCGACTTCAGAACATGGCCAATCTTAAAGTTAACATGTATTTGCTGTCAGGCGTTACGAAGTCCGCCGGGTCAGCTAGTAATATAGAAGAAATTAATAATAATCTAAATAAGAAATTAAAGACTGTGAAAATTGAAAAGAAAGGAACAATAATTATTGAATTTTACAGAAAGCTAAACAGGGAATAATCATGTACGTGTGTAAGTCTATCGAGCACGTTTGATTTACCACCTGGAATACGGCGGAAATTGCGAAACTTCATCTATTCATTCGCGAAATCCAAGGGGCTGAAAACAAACGGAACAGATGGGGAGGAATCAAAACAGTGGTAGGCGGGGGGAGGGAGTGAGGGAGGCCTACTTGTTGATATCACAGATCGCTGTGATAAGAGGTCTCCCGCGCTGGCACGCGGACCGGATGTGGCACAATGGTGCCGGATACGGATATTAGAAAACAATAGACTTAACAATGAACTGGGGGTGCTAACAACCATGTAAGACATATGGATGGGTGACCAAACTATTGATCGTTTGTCTTTGAGGACAAACTATTGTTGTAAAGGATCTTTGACAGTGCTAGCTGCTTTCAACGTATACATTAATGGTTGTTGTGACAGTACAGGACATGCTGGCCTAGTGTAGCCATCCGAAAGATTACTTCAATAAATAGATGTTGAGTTTTTTTGGTGTGTTAAAGCTCTCGCCTAGGATAACTCGAATTTGTTCTACCTTACATTACAGCGATCTGCGGAGTTAAATTAGGTAGGTAAATAAATTAGGTAGGTAAACTTTTCAAGGGTCGGCAGACAATTTTAAGCCTTTAAAAACCTTCTCTGGAATGTAGAGAATGTATGAAATAAGATTCATTGTTATCAGTTCTCCCGTTTTTTTCGGAGAAGACTGCGTAAAATGCCTCCTGGAGCGTCACAGACTCAAATTGAGATAAGACTTGTTTCGACTTCTCTAACACGTGAAACGTAAAAATAACTAAAACATGTAAAATTCTGAGGAATTTGTAGGCAAAACTCTAATTTTATTTTTATAGATTTTAGTGTAGTCAAGGTCAGTGGTGGGTGGTAGAAGCAGTTTAAATGCTAAAAAGCAGTTGTTGGGTGTTTCGCAAAATGACCTATATTTGACCTATAGGTAATTTTGTAGAGGTGAGGTGTTTCATGGTGAGAGCTTTAATTTGACACAAAAACCTGACATCTAAATAATTTGACACTACCCGCATGTCTGTAAAAATGACGGTTCAAAAGTTATGGGCTTTTAAATGTAAAAAAATCATATTTTTAAATTTTTAGCAATAACAATAAAAGTAAAGTATAGCTTGACTGGCATCATTGAAACCAGCTTAAAACTAAACAAATTAGTATTTTGAATTATTTGTCTACGACTAACGGTTCCAGAGAAAAGTTAAATTTACTGTCCATGACAAACGCAGTACGTTGTCTGTAAGCGCCCAATGTTATTCTTATGGAGAATATAAAAAAATCAATTTCTTCCTTATTTTCAAACCGTTTTCTATGAAACTTGGTATGAAGTGTAAGGTCAAATCACCCAACAAAACCAACTCAAAAAAGCTTGGTATTACTGGGGAGGGGGGGTTTCCCCCTATACAATTCGAACAATTAATTTAACTTTTTCTCCCTTGTTTTTATTTTCAGAAATGGAGATTATTTTGAAGCAATAAATTATTAAATGATATCTAGATAAACTTTGAAGAACATGCCAGTTTTATTACGGATTGTCTTTTTTAAATTTACTTAAGGGAGAAAGTATGTGTCAGTCCACTGATACCGTTTATTTCTATGTTCTTTGTTGGTGGTGTAATCCGGGACTGTGTGTTGCGGCACCTATTTATCCCAAAAACATCGACTAGGGTCGAATGTGCTCCGGACTGTGATAAATTGATACACCGCAGGCGAAGTATTTGAATTGGGATACCGCGTGGGGGGGTGCTGGTGGTGGAGAGGGGTAATTAACGTGGCCCAGGTGCGAGAGGGCTGAAAATGTTTGTCACCAACCAAAATGAGCTCTCCACCCATCGCATCCATCTGCCTGACTGCTCTAATCCTGGTCATTTATTTATTCCGGTATTTTTAATTTACAAAATTACCCAGCTATTTTTATATATTTTTTTGTTTTAATTTAATATTGAATGGTTAGTTGTGTGTAGTTAGAAAAAAAGAAAATATATAATTTCCTCAAAATGTAAACAGAAATTTCAATTAAAGCCTTCATCCCAGGGTGGCTGAGATTACGCACTAAACCGATTAACCTGACAATAAACGCGCCGCCGCCGACCCAGGGGCTCATCGTTCATTGTTAAGTTGATTTGCACTCCTCGCCCTGGGACTGACGTTTAATCTGCCAACTCCCGGGCGCGGCGAGGCGTGAGGTGGGGAGGGCTCACACGTCCTCCACTCGGTGTCGAGTCTCAATAAGTGGTAGTCAGTTGTGTCCGGAGGTCACGAATTGTGGATAGTTTTAGCTTATATCAATAACCAGACTACAGTATCACGCCACAATCATCCTACACTCATTCATACTTGGCTTAAAATATCTACCTGCGTAGGTCACCATTTTTGAAATATGAAGTATCATATCAGTTAGAGACGGTTCTTGAGTTCAATGTTCATAGCCCGGGCTAATAGTTGGTCTCGGCCAAATTTAACCAAGGAGGTTCAGGAGAATGAAAGGATTTGTGAACAGGAAGGGTAGAACAAAGAATTTCTTCAATTTGGATGTCAGGGATTTTTGTAAAATCCTCTAGGGGTTGTATTTTATTGTAAATATTCAGCAAGCTTACCAATTTCAGCACCTCGTTCACCTAAGTGTTCATGTTGCTTCAGAAAATACTGCAAATATCTTCGTCAATGAGTAATTAAGTCACCCTAATTCTACTGACTCTACATCAGTGATTGTGAGATTTAAGAGACAAATCTAGACAAATGATCACCAGTGTCCAGTAGCCATTATAACATAAACGCTGTCAGATCACCAACGCCCACACAATCATAAATTCTCGTCTAGAGGCCATTGTCCAATTGCCCACCCAGCTCCGTGCTCATGCTCTGGCTCTATCTGACACACGCATCACTCATGTCCCCAGGCTCAGGGCCTTTCATCTTCTCGTCTCATCAGTTTTGATTTCCTCATGCCATGACGTAAATGGTCTCATTGTTACTTTCCTCTTTGTTTCGTATTTCCGTCTTCAATCGCACCTTTTAGTTGTAATTGTTATAAATTATGAGCGCAGTTATAAATCTTTCAGTGGATGGTGTCATGTATTCATGTCATACTTCTAGCATTGGATGTGTATAAAACATTTATGTTCTCGTATAACCGTCATTAAACTGGTTTGAGTTCTGTTTGGCCGTATCTATGCGACTGCATCATGAGACTTGAGTGACTTTGCTTTTTGACAAAGATATGTCTTAGCTCTGGGGGAGTGTTAGTAATTTTTAAGATGGAAAATATGTAACAGGTTTCCATAGAAACTACCAGGGCTATTGTATCTCTATATATAAAATTGAATGTATGTCTGTCTGTATGTATGTATGTCCTTTATGCGTTGCCAAACTACTCATCCGATCGCCTTGAAATTTTAGGAAGTTGCTCTATATGTGTCCGGGAAGGTTTTAGTGAAAAAATATTTTCGAAAACCCCATAAGTTTCCATTTTATGGCGTTTTAACCTACTACTATTAACCTTATGGAGAGTAAGTTTGTTTACAAATTGTCTACAATGAAAACATTTGATTTCTTAGCTACAGCTGATTGGTTTACTTTCCATTAGCAATACCTATGCTTTAGTATCCAATGCCATCTGAATCATTCATTAATGTTAAACTATGAAGTAAATGTGTACTGTAAAAAATGAACAGCTTTATTCACCACGTTAATAGTTAACGGTTTGGGGGATTATGTATTTATATTTTTATTTTCTGTCTGATTAAAGTCACGTGTTTATATGATAATTACAATGTTTATATTATTACGTTTATTATAATAATCAGCTGTTGTATATCTTTCCTATAAAAGCCGTATTACAGTTAGGGTTCGTTTGGGTTTGGATTGGATTTGAAAATTGTGAATTAATCCACCGAGATTTATTTGTTTTATGGGAATGATATTAATATGTTTTATCGTTTCAGTATTGAAATTTTATATTGAAATTTTATTGTATTGAATCGTTTCAGTATTGTTATTCACTATGCAGCGACCCAAAATATATAACCTTTCACAATGAAGCCGTATTGCTATTCGACTTCAGAACATGGCCAAACTTAAAGTTAACATGTGTTTACTGTGAGGCGTTACGAAGTTCGCCGGGTCAGCTAGTTTAATATAAAAGAATAAAAACAGCTGTTTTAGTTGAATTGAAAACATTCCCTTTAGACATATCCATGATCTAACCTATTTCCCCACAGGGAAGTGAATACAACATTATTATTGAAAATTCCGATATTTAACGGGTGATTAGAACTGCAATTTGATTAGTTGGAAATTCGCTCAAATAAGTAGACTCATCGTAGAGATGCGACAGTGTGGAAGCTGGTTTAGTCGGTAACAAAACCACAAGATCGCGCCACAATCCGTCATTTCAAATTCAATCATCTTTTACTCTTTCTCATTCATGTAATGTCCCCTGTTGCTGTTGCAGGTATCCTGTCAGACATAGAGAAGTACTTCGACCTGACGGACGACAAGAGCGGGCTGCTCCAGACGGCGTTCGTCATCAGCTACATGGTGTTCGCCCCCCTGTTCGGCTACCTGGGCGACCGCTACAGTCGCCGCGCCATCATGGCCGCCGGCGTCTTCCTCTGGAGCCTCACCACCCTCCTAGGGTCCTTCATGGTGGTCTGTATCACCTTTATATATGGTCTACATAATGAGATGGGAAATGTACTAGAACAGTTCACCCCACTAAACCAATTGTGTTTGTTGTTTTTCTATAGATTTTTACTTTCTCCCCTTATACATAGTAAATGGAGAAAGTATTGTTTTCATCAAAATTTGAGTTGAGAGTGGATATATCCGTTTTGGGGTCCCCTGAATCCAAAAAAGTGGGTTTCGACGTGATGTCTGTCCGTCCTTGTGCCTGTGTGTGCGTGTGCGTGCGTCCGTGTGTGTGTGTTGTTTGTTTTTTTGTTTCTAGGGGTGGTTCACCTCTAAAAACCCTGAAAAAACCTGAAAATCCAAATTTCTCAAAAATGGCCGTAACGATTTTTATTAAAATTGTATAGTTTATTGTGCACAGAGTACTAAATAATATGACACCACCCGCATGTCTGTAAAAATGACAGTTTAAGTTATGGGCTTTTTAAATGTCAAAAAAATTAATTTAATAAATTTTCGGCGAAAACAATTAAAGTAAAGTATAACTTCACTGGCACCATTAAAACTAGCTTAAAAAACTAAACAAATTAGTATTTTGAATTATTTGTCTACGATTCCAGAGAAAAGATAAATTTAATATCCATGCTAAGCGCAGTACGTTGTCTGAAAGCGCCCAATGTTATTCTTATAGTGAATATTAAACAATCGATTTCTTCCTTATTTTCCAACTGTTTTCCATGAATCTTAGTGTAAAGCGTAAGTTCGAATCACCCAACAAACCAACTCAAAAAAGCTTTGTATTACCCGGAGGGGGGCATACAATTCGAACAATTAATTTAACTTTATCTCTCTTGAGTTTATTTTCAGAAATGGGATTATTATTTTTGAAACAATAAATCATTTAATGATATTTAGATAAACTTTGAACAACATTATAGTTTTATTACAGACTAGCTGACCCGGCGAACTTCGTAACGCCTGACAGTAAATACATGTTAACTTTAAGATTGGCCATGTTCTGAAGTCGAATACCATTACGGCTTCATTGTGAAAGGTTATATATTCTGGGTTGCGGCATAGTGAATAACAATACTGAAACGATAAGACATTCCCATAAAACAAATAAATCTGAGTGGATTAATTCACAATTTTCAAATCAAATCCAAACCCAAAACCAAACTAACTGTAATACGGCTTTTAAGGAAAGATATACAACAGTTGATTATTATAATAAACGTAATAATATAAACATTTTAACTATCATATAAACACGTGATTTTAATCAGACAAAAAATAAAAATATAAATACATAATCCCCCAAAACCGTAAACTATTAACGTGGTGAATAAAGCTGTTCGTTTTTTACAGTTCACATTTACTTCATAGTTTTACATTAATGAATGATTCAGATGGCATTGGATAGTAAAGCATATTGCTAATGGCATAATGCTTTGAAAGTAAACCAATCAGCTGTAGCTAAGAAATCAAATGTTTTCATTGTAGACATTTTGTAAACAAACTTACTCTCCATAAGGTTAACATTAGAAATTTAAAACGCTAGTAAAATGGAAACTTATGGGGTTTTCGAAAATATTTTTTCAAAGTTAAAAAAATTTTACTAACAAAATTACCACTACTTGCTGGCTTCTATGTCACAGAAAGAAAAATATGCATAGATAGCTTCCAAACATATTTTAGGCTTTTATTTTTTAAGAATTTCCAGTGGGGCCTGAACTTCCTATTACCTTTGAGTATACATTATTAATATTATCACATTATTAAAAATGTATAGTCAAAGCTATTACTGAGGGATATTCCATACCACTCGATGTGTAAAGCCACCAGTGCTTGAAAATAATGTGTGGGAAAATTTTATAGAAACCAATAATTGACTCTTTGAGAAATCCTAGAGAGAATTCATTCTCTGAAAATAAAATATGAATTTTGTCTGTAAATTGCTTGGAATGGTAAAATATTTGGTTATTTATATCCATCTTTTGATTTCAGGCAAGGAGGGGTACTATTATTATTGTTTCTAAGTCATTAACATTTTAAACCACAGTACCCTTTTTAGCGAATTTCCCATAGGGAAGAAGCTATTACCGTAGGTCTCATGGTGAGACTTAAGCCCAGGACCATGTTATTTTTTCTTCTTTAGGTGCTTTATTTATGGACAGATGTTGATGAAAGTTGGTATAAATGTTAAGATAAAAATTATTTATGGTAGAAATGCCTAATTTCAGTGTTCCTCACAGCAGCAAACCTGCACACTCTTTGCCATGTTAATCTTATGGAGAATAGGCAAATAATTCTCATGTTTATGGACAGATTTGTATAAAACTTGTCATATTATTTTTATTATTATTATATTAATGATTTGGAAATTCGTTGAGTACGCAGGTCTGCTGCGACGGCGGTATTTTTAACTTATTAAATCTTGACATGTTTTGAACCTTGGCAATGTTCACATGGTACACTTCACCTAATATATTGGTTATTTATATATTTTGTACATCGGAAGTGGGTCTTATATGAATTTCTGTCTGTCTGTCTTGATGAACATGGTATTTTTGTAACGCTTCTGCATCAAAAAAGGAGACTACTCACAATTATGTAACTTAAATCATTTTACACTTTGGAGAAGGTTTTACTTTTAAATGACTTACAAAAAATAAAATAATAAGCTTTCTCGAACATTTTTAAACAATACTGATCACATTTTTTTTCAAAGTTTTACTAAACATGTGATCTATCAAAGTAGCAGTCATTGTCGTGCCACAACAATGCTTAGAGTCGTAGGTCCAACTGAAAAACCTGTCTTAATCTTTTACTTTAATCGTTTTAAGCTACAGTCACCTGATAATTTACTAAGAAGAACAAGTCTGGTGCAACCCTCATCTAGGAAGTTTATATGTAGTGGATGACTGTGTATTTTGATGCAGGAGTACCATTGGTTCCTACTGTTCCGCACACTGGTGGGTGTAGGCGAGGCGAGCTACTCGACCATCGCCCCCACCATCATCAGCGACCTCTTTGTGCAGGACCAGCGCTCCAAGATGCTTGCCCTCTTCTACTTTGCCATTCCTGTAGGAAGGTGTGTGTTTTATTTATTTTATTTCAAGATTATCGGTCGCTGAACATTTTGACAATTTTCAAAACCTTTTTCCCAAGTTTACTTTTCCAAAAAAACTTCTAAAAGAGAAACTACTTAATTACTACTATCACTATTAGATTACTGAATTGTATTTATACGTGTTTTTTGCAGTGGTCTCGGGTACATAGTAGGGTCGGAGACAGGAAGGATGACAGGAGCTTGGCAGAACGGACTCCGAGTCACACCTGTGTTGGGTGAGTCCTTTAGATAGCATTTAACTCTATATAATAATGGAACCTTGTATATTTTAGAATTGTGGATATTTATGGGTGATGTACATTGGATGTTATATTCCCTAGTTTGCATTAAGGTGGTTAAGGGACAACTGATATCCGCTAGGTGGCGCTAGTGTCGCTTATCCGTTACACATTGTGATTGATTCCTGCAAGCTCCCCCAGTGACTTGTTTAAGATAACAATTCTGTTTTTTTGTTAGACCTCAAAAATTACATATTTTATAAGATTATCGGATAAAAAATGTGACGTTAAAAATAATTTTCTGTAGTATAAAAAAATTTCTTATTTCAAAACTTCTCGTAGGTTAAGTGAACAAGGTATGTTATTCATCCACGTTCCCAAAATTTCTGCTCAAAACAGTAGCAGTTTTCCCACACTCCTTATACGAATAATGCAAAATTTCCGAATTAATTACCCTATAACTCAAAAAACTTATACTAAAAACTTGAAAAAATTATACCAAAGCATATTTATGATACAATCAACAAATAAATGTTAAAACTATTATTTTTTAAGATAGTCGATTTTTTCCCTGGCACCAAAATAATGTCCTCACTATTGAATCTACGTTCATTTGCAAAGAATCCTTATACTGATACTAATACTGATAATACCTAAGGGAAAGGTTGCACTGCGACCTATGAGATCTATTGTGCCCCCTAGACTAGTCTCCAGTTTTTGTCTAGAGAACCCCCACTAGTCCTAACACCTTAATGAAGTTTAGTGTCATATAGGGTTCTAACTTTGGGAAATCTTCAACTGCCATCTGATGTATTCTGATGTAGCTTCTGATCCTCCTCTGACCTAATGCCTCACACATTCAGCCAGGAGGTGTCTAGGTGTTTCCTCTGGGCACCTCAAAACGAAAAAATAACATGGTCCCGGGCTTAAGTCTTGCCATGAGACCTATGGTAATAGCTTCTTTCCTATGGGAAATTTGCTAAAACCATAAAATTGAAGCCTTTAATATCTTAGTATCATAAAT
Source organism: Nephotettix cincticeps (assembly GCA_023375725.1). Classification (NCBI taxonomy): domain Eukaryota; kingdom Metazoa; phylum Arthropoda; class Insecta; order Hemiptera; family Cicadellidae; genus Nephotettix; species Nephotettix cincticeps. The sequence goes on along the minus strand of CM041791.1, from coordinate 14,133,148 downwards.
ACTATAAAAAAATAAACTAAACATTGAAGAAAAATACAATTTGAAGGATGCTTGAGATAAGTTAAAAAAACGATAAAACAGAAACTGATAAATAATTTCCTAGAGGATCAAAATGTCCAAAACAATGGAAACTTTTGCCTGTGGTTCTGTACATACTCTACATAGTTTATTGTGAAAGGTTTTAAGTCTATATATTGTTGTATGTGTGTAGTAACAATTGTGTATGTATCGGGATAACTTGCTAACAAAAATGTTTTAAGTAAGATGTAGCAATTGAAGATGGGCGATGATAGCCCAAAACATTTTCCGCTATTATTAAAAATTTGATACTTACAGGCTAAAAAAGTAAATAATAACCGTAGTAATAAACAATTGAATGGGTCCCCGGTAAAACTTTTTAAACAACAAAAACCTAGTTTTGAGTTATCAAGCATAGAAGGTTGAATTGACTGTGGAGGGAGAGCGCCAATTCTGGCAGACGAAATCAGGCATGCCAACTGAAATATCTTCAAAACTAAATATACCATGGTTTAGCTCGTGGCGTCTAAAACCTTATCCACTAAATATCTCAGTTTTTTTTAAATTTTGTCACTTGGAACGTTTTCCGCAGGACCCATTCAATTGTAACACTATTAATTTGAGCTAAGAAGCAGAAACTAATGATGTAATGTTTCAGGAATGATTGCTGTCGTCCTGATTCTCTTTGTGATGACCAACCCAGAGCGAGGCGAGAGTGAAGGCAAGACTCATCTTCACGCCACCTCATGGTCTCGAGATATTAGGCTGCTTCTACGCAAGTGAGTACATAGTACGACAGGCTTCAGTTACTTGCTGAGGGTTGGCAAACAGATGATAGGTAGTGGTGATATGTACTTAGAAAAATACTGAACCTAAAAAGGAAATTATACAGGAAAAGATAGAAACATAATCAATATGACAAATTTACCATATTTGTATATTATCCAGGCGTTGGCCATTGGAGTGCCAGAAATTAGTTCTAAGGTTAGGTTTTTACACTTCTCAGTGATTTTCTAATACTTGAGTGGTATTATTTGGTAGCTGTAATCAACACCTTTTTTGCAATTATAATCGATGTCTAACTGAGCCTTCTTAGATTTCACTTTTTGTTATCGGTCTCATTAGTGTCTTATCATGTTTTGGCACCTTTTGAGCTCAAGGATACTTCGTTTGGTACAAAATAACACAAGTGATCTGTAACTTGTTGTGGTGTACCCTGTTTTCTCTGATAAACAAACCTGTACCTCCACAATGTAAAAACTGTGGCGTTTGTTTTTTTAATTTATCCCAAAGATACTAGATACGCACATAATCCATTTGAACTTGAGTATTAAACTGTACTTTCATAGACTACCACAGGTGTAACGAGAGTGCTTTGTGTGTCCCCAGTCCTAGCTTCATGCTGTCGACGGCAGGCTTCACCTGTGTGTCGTTCGTCGCCGGCGCGCTGGCATGGTGGGGGCCGCATTTCATCTACCTCGGTATGCGGTTGCAACCGGGACACGAGAACGTCACTCTGTCAGAGTGAGTTAACATTTGTATAGAAGGAAAATGAAAATATGTGTTTTGAAAAATGAAGTATATGTTTGATTGCAATTGATTAACGTTGTTCATTAATACTTTATTTCAAGTAATTTAGAGATTTATAGACCAAAAGGTATTTTTATGTTTTAAATGTTTTGTTGTCTAAGCTACACTACCAGGGCCTAAGTTAAAAATATAATCTTGATTTGCTGATTATTCATAAAAAATATTGTTCTGGTTTGCTACACATGTAAGGTAAGTTACAGCTTACTTTTGCTAGTTAGGCTATCAATTTCTCTAGCATCAACTCACTTTCAACCACATAAAAATATATCTCACCTGTACTTAAATCATATTTTCCTTAAATTGAGTAGCCAGTGTTACATCAGCATGTTAGGGATACTCTATAAGCAGGTAATGTGTTATTAACTAGAAAAACTAAACTAATCCAGTAAACATAATTGTTCCCCAGCGTCTCGCTAAAGTTCGGGATCATCACAATGATCTCAGGGCTGCTGGGAGTGCCAGCCGGGTCCTTCCTCGCGCAGAGGCTGCGTGTGCGTTATCCCCGTGCAGACCCGTACATCTGCGCATGTGGTCTCATCTGTAGCTCTCCGCTGCTGTTTGCGGCCGCTCTCTACGCCAGGTCCAACGCCCTCATCTGCTACACTCTTATCTTCATCGCAGAACTGTTCCTCAACCTCAATTGGGCCATTGTGGCCGACATATTGCTGGTGAGTGATGTTACCTATGTTGATTTTCCAGGGTCAACCTGGTGTTTGGTGTGGTTACGATGGTGTCGGGACTGGTGGGTGTGCCGCTTGGCTCCTCTCTGTCCCGCTGGTTACGTCCCAAGTCCCCCAAGTTCGATGCGTTGATCTGCTCCGCTGGCCTGTTTGCGAGTGCGGTGTTCACCGCAGGGGCACTTTTAAAAGCAGCGAGTTGGAACTTGATCATTGTCTACCTGATGGTTTTCTTTGCCGAACTTTTTATCAATCTGAACTGGTCAATCGTTTCTGATATCCTTCTGGTAAGGGAATGATTTGTGGGTTTACGACCTAGTGGTGTTTGTTTACTGGGATCTCATTGTTGTAGTTGAAGATTTTGGTGTGACCATCTTTATTGAACTGACTTGTGTGGTTTTACATGTATGATTATATTTGCATAGATTCAGTGCTACAGATCTGTCTCGGAATTATAATTCTGTTTGGTTCATTTGCATTCAGACTAAGCAAATAAGTGTTTATTTTTTGTGTGGTTTCATTGTTGGTATTGTGTTTTTTTTTGTTGATTTAACATACAGTTTCATACTCAAAGTGGCTTAGTGTTTTCAATCCACTTCAACATCAGTCTTTCATAGTCATAATTATAGGATCAATTATTTTTTGTTACCATTCCAGACAGTTTTTTGAAAACAAAGTCAAAATATTAAGATTTAAAAATTTAAAGAGCCCATGCACTACAGAGCATGCAACTAATTCTCTTTCAAAAATGCTTAACCGTAACCCCACTATAGTTCATTTCTGTAGAACGTGAGCATTTAAATTTACTTCTATCTAATCCTTTCCAGATATTACAGATATCACAAACTTTGTATCCTTGTTTTTGTTGTGTATAGACAAAGTAAGAGAGACGATAGGTGTGAATATGATACTGTTTCACTAGTGTAAAAATTATCTTTAGTTATGAAGAAGAGCTGTAATTTAAACCAAGTGTGAAATTTGTTCTGTCGTAAACCGTGAATAGTTTTTTTTTTTACTTGCATGTGGGGTACATTTTTATGGATGGGAAATTGTTACGATTATATAGTACCAAAAACATTTAATTGGTCATGAGTATGGTTGGCAACCATTGTAACTCTTTTTTATGTTTTTGTTTTCCAGTACGTTGTCACGCCCACCAGGAGATCGACAGCAGAAGCTTTCCAGATCCTGATTTCTCACATGTTTGGTGATGCAGGAAGCCCATATATGATTGGAGTGGTAAGTTCTTTTTTCAATAAATCTGTGGTTTTTACGCTCCAAATTTCAGAATAGACGTGTAATATTATTTTTGAATGTGGAGCTACATGAACTAGGAGCGATTTGAGTGTGTACATAGTTTGTTTAAGTTAATATCCAACAACTTATAATCTTCACAGTGGATATCAGAATGCTGAATGGTGGGCTTAAATTTTGAAGCAAACCGGTTTTGGGGTAATTTTGGATATTATAACTTCAGTGGGGCTCATTTTCGATACTTATAGTTGTAATTATACTCTATCATGGCCCAAAGATGCTTTTTTTTTGTATTTTTAGGCATATAGATAAAATAAAATTAAAAAATTAAATCAATAAAATTAAACAAAGTATCAATACAATTGAAATAACTGCACTGGTCTATTCACCGTGGCTGGAATAGGTAGCTCAGGGTTATCGTTCTGGCCCAGTAATTCAAAGGTTGCTGGATCGAACCTGGTACCAGTGAATGCTGTCAGATCATGAGCGGTCACCTCTGGTTAGCCTATGTAACTCGCACTTCTATGGTACCCCACTGTCTTTAATCATTGCACAGGCCCAATGTTGATGTAGAGTTAAGGACATGAAGAACAGTTGCATTGCAACCTGGGTGCTTACTACTCTTTGCTTTTATCAGGTTTAATTTTTAATGAACTACCTATAAATGAACTACCTTTATAAGTAATAAATTGCGGTAATCACATTTCTTTGATGGAATTTCGTATTCTAGCCATGGCTATTGTTGTATGGTTAATTTAACATGTGATCAGCATACCTCGTTCTTCACCTTGTTATTTCTAGTTTTTGAGACCAGAGATTAACTGAAGTCATAGCTTCACGGGGGTGTGTGAATCCTGTAGGTGACTGGTGCGGGGGTCTTAGGCTGTCAATATTTTCATTTATAATATTCCTTTATTAAAGTACCGGTACTGACGTACTAGGTTTTTTGGTTTTTTTTATTTTGCTGTTAAAACCATCTCAGGTCACCTCAGCCTCTGTGAAGTTCTAATGAATACAGTTGAATACAGTAATTTCTGGGGTTTTTATAGTTAAAGTTTCCTTTCTTGCATCTGGCACACATGACAATTGACTGACTGGAACTATCCTGTGTCGCAGCTATCAGAAATGCTGAAGAAGTCACTAGCGGTGGGGACGACGGTGCTTGCGTTGTCGTCTGCTGCGGGAGTGGCAGACAAGCCCAGCCCTGAGGTGGAGTTCCACAGCCTGCAGTATGCACTCTTCACCACCAACTTTGTCGAAGTCCTCGGCGGACTCTTCTTCTTGTTCACCGCTCTCTATATCGTGCAGGACAAGGAGAACGCTGCCAGGGAGTTGGCAGGTATGTTATATTCTGGAGTGTGAAATTGTTGTTGGTACTGACAAATCAAATGGTCGATACCAATGAACCAGATAGTTTTATCCTCATAGCTACATTGCAGTTTTATCCTTCCTCATGCCAAACTTCCTTCATATTCCACTTTGTTTTTACATGGATATGTCTTAGCTCTGGGAGGGTATTGGCAATCCGTCAGACCAAAATTAGAAACGGAAGTCACGTTGAATGGTTTATAAGAACAGCTGTTTAGAGGAATTTAAATCATTCCCTTTGTACATATCCTTGATCTAAGCTATTTTCCAAAAGGAAGTAATTACATTATATTTTGACATGGATATGTTGAAGCTCTGGGGGGCTGTTAACAATTTCCGAGACTCAAAGGTGTGGTATTGTTGGTGTTTGGTGTGGTTGTCAGACCAAAATTAGAAACGGAAGTAAAGTCCTATGGTTATGAGAACAGCTGTTTAGTGGAACGAAAGAGATTCCCTTCAGACCATTTCATGATCTAAGCTAATCCCCACAGGGAAGTAAGTATTTATAATAAAGGGGCTTTTAAAGTATTTTAATGTATTGGGGATATTTTTTATTGATTTAATAAACCGTGGAAATAGATCAGAACAGATCAGTTACTAATCAAAATAACCGCAAAATGATTTTTTTTTAAGTATTATATTGTTAAAAAGAATTTTAACAATACTTTTGGAACTTGTTTTCCAGGTGAATATATTTCACTTCTTCCTGAAACACAATAAACCTTCCTTCCAATACCATTCCTACTCCTTGAATTCACTGTAAGTTAGAATTATTCGTAATAATTAGTTGTTTTATTCATAGAAAAGTTTTCCAAATCATTCACATGTGCCTCATTGGGTCTGGTGAAGGTATCAATGACTGTGGGCACAGTTGTACATATTGCTTCATCCATAAATAAATTGTAAATACATCCTAAGTGCCATAATGTAATATCACGTATCACATTAGTGACATAATATTTTTTAATTTGAGTAAAGCTAAGTGGAAGTGTCTCAAACTTTTATCCTTTTCCTGAAACGACATTCAAAAAGCTTGCAAGCTTATTTAATTAATTAATTAAACCTCTTTAGTTATTCAACATTTAATGGATTGTTGGCTGTATATTTTAATTTTTCTCATCCCTCTCCTGGTCACATTAGCGCGGCCCCCGCTCACGGTAGTCCCGTACCTGTTAAATCGGCAGTCGTGCTAGAATTCACGCTCATGCGTGGTATCATCTGCTTGCACAGTGCTATTTTTATTTAACCCTAGAAGTGGTAAGCTTTTTACTCTTAACTGTAACGTAAAAATAATTACTAATATCTTCTTGAAATATCAAAGTTTAAACAAAAAAAACATAAAACATGCCCCCCTCTTATAACCACTAACCAATAAAGCAAAACAGGTGTCCACTGCAATCCCAATTAAGCCTACAAATACCGTCAACTTCCACCCAAGCCGGCCACCGTTTATTTAAGGTGGGCCCCTGTCTCCGCTATACCACACATTTGCAAGCCAAATTGGGATTGCTCATGGTCGGGATTCGAGCCCTAGCACTTCCGAATGGCTAGAATGTTACGCTCGTCAGCGTAGCGCGTTAGCTGGTTCGTCCACTCAGTGCATAGGAGTAGAAAGCGCTTAATTGGTTATTGACATGCCCGGTGGCAGTCTATGCACTACGAGAGAAGGATTCGGTTGCTTGCCCCCAGAAGGCAACACGGTCTCGTAGGCCCTATTTCACTAAACTGATGACAGATGCCTCCACCTGCCACCGTGGCGGTATTCACGATAAATAGACGCTGCAGCGTCTTTACCACTCCGAGGGTTAATTGTTGCTGGTACGGATAAAATTCAGTTGTATCTACTATACTTGTCAACATATGTAATAAAATAAGCAATATGATATACTGTGATCGCTATTAGGTTTATATACTTCCCAATGAATCCTCTAGAATGGAGTACAAGTCATAGTAGTTCCTAAAATATCTCCTAGAGAGCAGCACGTCCTGGGTTGAGAGCCAAGGCGATCTGAGGCGTTTGGCCGGGAGAGGGTCAATGATACTTGTAATATAATTTTGACATGTACTATCATTTACGTCAAAAATTCACACCACATCGGAGGTTAGTAGAGAAAAAACAGGAAACTTTTATGGACACAAAAAAAATATTGCAGAGAAGGGTTCTTGTTTATTTTAAGCGTGGACAGTATGTACGACCCAGTATTGTATATGGTACTCTATTCTGTATGTTATTGGTTATGACGTAGAAATGAGATGATTTGTACGTGAGCTATAAAAACTTTATTTAAACATGTAAAATAAATTTATTATTTGAAACTTATTTCATCAATTTGTAATATAAATTAGTTATTAAAATTGTGATTATTATTTATCCCAGCATTAATCTAAGGCTGAGAACTTGCTTTTAATTTACCATTTTTGTATTTCTCGCTCAAAATTTAGTGTAGCTCTTTTTGTGGAACTGGGAGACAACCGGCCCGATAGCAAAGTTATTTTATTATGTTTTGTGTTAAACATAACATTTCTTTTTTGTGCAATAAAAAACCAAACAACTATGAACTGACAACGATGACTCAAACGAAATGCTGTTTCTAATTGTATTTTGTATTATTATTTTTTTTTAAAGTATCTTATTTCATGGATCCTACTTTATTGTAGACTTTTTGATACAAACCACTCCAGAAGATATTTTTCTTACAATTTTATTAGATATACCTATTTTGACTACAATTAATTTACACTATAACATCATCGACATTGCGACAGTGTGAAATTATAAATAAATAAATGTGTGAAAAGAGAAATAAAAAGAGAGAATACATCTATTGAAAATGATGCAAGATTATCATGTAGTAATCATTTCAAAACTAATAGTGAGCTCACTCAGTCTTTGATTAATGGCGTTCTTGCACGTTCAAACAAAAAAAATTCAAACAATAATGTCCTTAATAATAAGTCCATTTTTGAATGCTCAAGCAGTAGCTGTCTATTGTATTTCAACTCAATAAATACATTTCAGCTTTCATTATTCACTACATCTTGGGTAACACTTAAAATTGTTTTATTATTGTATACGAGCTTCCTATTGTTTAGGGTTAATTCCATTTTTTTTAAATATGTATATTTAATGTTATTTGAACATATTTGAAATGATCTTGACCGATCAGCTGTTTGATGTGGAATCACTGTTCTAACCAGCATTCTCATGGTACTGTTCAGGTTGCAAATCTTCCGATGAAAATTTGCTGGAGATGGTAGAAATACCCTTGATCAAGATTTCTGAGATGAGCCCCCATTATAAGCGCCAGTTAGATAAGGGTAGCTAGCGTCGCGGTCCTCCAACGTCTCAGGTTAATCATTTTGTGTTTTGACGGCTCCAGGTTTTGTTCTTCTCTGATTCACCGCTGTACACCTCTGCTGTTGCTATTTGTTTAATTGTTCTATATTAAATCTCAAGTACAAAACTTTGGTGGCTGGCTCAATCCTTTTTTAAGTTTTTTAGCTTAAAATTATAAAGTAGGTACTAACGGTGTTTAGTAGTTATTTGGACTATAAATTTCATGCCGTTCCATATAAAGTCCTAAATGCCATTTTCAAATTTTTTTCATAGTATTAAGGGGTGTTACAAAAGGGGTGTCACATCATTTTATCATATAAATTTGTTTAAAGTTTATTCCATCATAATTTGTATACTAATATAAAAACTTATGTTTTAGTTTTCAAAAATCATCATTAATTTAAGTTACCATGGTACGTTTTTGTAATATTTTTTACCTATTATAATTTCCGATCACAGGATTACCTGAATCAGATGATGATATAAAAATCCCAAACTTGAAACCGGATGAGAATACTCACATAGATAGCAGTAGACTGTCATATGATGCGATTGTAAGAGTAAGCCAGGTATCTGCTGTATTGTGTGGTTTGTGGGCATTTAGGGAAGGACATGGGAATTTGGATTTGTAGTGAGCTACCATAGAAAAGTAGTCAACTTTGATTCATTCAAATATACGGTGTATTACTAACATAGGTGTAGTGGGTGGTGTAGTATCACTTTCCAGGAACCAGTATTGTTTCCTGTTGTGTTCCTGTTTGTTAAAAAAATAATTGCAATTCGCTGTTGTTAAATGGGTTTTGCTTATTTTACTATATTATAACTTTTAAGTGTTTTGCGAGGCTTTTGGACTGCAAAATGAATAGATGTTGTTCTAGGAATGAATAATTTCTTTTCTCATCAACAAAGAATAAGTTTTATTATTGTTTCACTTAAATAAAAGATAAACAATAAAAAATTTAATGTTGAATGATAAAAATCATATCTGAGAAACTATAACTATTCCATTCTAAACGTAATATTGGATCCATCAATTGTAGTACCATGCAACAAGTATATTCTGTAGATTATGCTTTTCCTGTTTGACTATGTTATCTTTTTCATAACTTCCATGCAATAAAATAATTTTGTAAATCTAAATCTAAAACCTTATTGCAAAACTAAAAACTGAGAAAATTTTTTAGACACATAAAATATTAAATTAGTTTAAAATTTGAAGAAGGATAAAATGTACTATTATTATGTATTTGTATAAAATGCTTCACATATTTTATAGTTTAATTTTTTTAAATCATAGATTTATTCTATCTAACGGAAAATGCTGTAGAATCATATAAAAAGGTTCTTTTGTAATACCTTTGAGAACACCGTGCTCGATAGATTAGAATTTCTGTCAAGCCTTTTATGAGAAGAGAACACAGTACATTTGAAAATTAAATTAAATATATTTTTATAACCAAAACTTTAAATAATCATAATTTTTAAGGATTTTGATTTATTTTTATAATAAAAATAAAAAAATATTTTCATATTGCTACAAAAACTGACAGATAAAAAATTGTGTGATAGTTGAAAGTGTGAATTTTAAATTTCAACGTGATATTATTTAAAATTTGTGAATTTGTGTTTGGTGGTGAGAATGAAAATTAAAATAATACACAATGACGATAAAAGTAAGATGGAAACATAAGATTGTAATGCTGGTTTCAGGAGAAGAGGCAGAGGTTAGGGAGGGGTTAGTGTTACCGCCACAGATTAACATGTCTTAGGTGGGTGGCTCACAGCTCAGTGTTTTGTATTCACCCTACACCAGCACTGCAGAGCATGTTTTCAGCATTCCAATATTCAATTTTCACCCTATCACTTCGATGTCGCTATAATGATTTCAATACAAACAGAGGTTTTCTTTAAATTTTCAGCTGTAAAATAGATTACTAACACTTGGACGTTCTCAACTGTGTGTGAAAATCTCCTTGCTGTGGGTTCTATGTAAATGTTGCAGTTTTTACTTTTGGCCTTGTTTTATTTCATTTCTTTAGTTTTTAATGAATATCAATCATCTTAAACTCATTTCTCATTCATATTTAGCTTAAAATGCCTACGTGGGTAGGTGGCCATTCCTGGAAGGTAATACATTAAACTTTCTTTTTCTGTCAAGGGTACTATAAAAAATATTACTATGCTGGGAAATAGTTATATTATTATTTATAGCAGAACATAGTTAAATTTTCTTTTCAATTTATTTAGATTTAGACAGAGTGAGGAAGACCAAAATTGCACCTAATAATAGAAAGGTGTGTGAATTTTCCCAGGCTAGCCATTCTGAGTTGAGTTTGTTTATTTTTTTACCTCGTGTAGGCAAATGCTGGAATAGTTTCCAAAGAGTTTAATATGACAAAACTAATGAATTTTGGTTCAAATTTTATAGTTCAGAATTTTTATCAATGTACCAAAGTTCAATATTAGTAGATAGTGTTCTAATCTTTTCCAGTTTACAGACAATATTTTTTTGAAAAAATTTGTTGAAATCGTGATTTTTTTTATCTACGTTATTAATTTTTACATTTTTTACGTTATCAACCTATTCAGTTTATTCCCGACCTCTCTGGCCATTGATGTGCGAGTTGGTCAGCACTGTGTAACCAGGCTTCTGTGTGACAGGTCAAGACAACCCCGGCTTGCCCACACACATCTACGCAGACGACCCAGCGCTGAGCCAGAGTGTGGCGGAGCTAATGTCGTGAAACTATAGCAGTGTCGACAGATCCTTGCCTGTATATACCTGTAAATAGACTTGTACATTTGTGTCATTATTGTTGATTTTTATTAGTCATTAAGTACGTGTCTTTGCTCCAAGTCTTTTGTACGGAGAAGAAACTTAGATGTCAAATAAGTGTGTCATTTTTATAGTTGTTTGCCATTTTGTAAAATCAAATTTTAAATAAACGTAGTTTAATTTGTTTTGCGAGAAAACGCTTTTTTTGATACTACTATGAATGCTTAGTTGTAATTCTATTTGGGGATTTCATTTTATTGATTCATCCAAATCGTTAAGTTGTCTTAACCTCTGGTGCTATTACAATCTGATATAACTATCATATCCCACTATATATATTAGACATGTGTTTGATTTGAGTAAAACCGTATTGAATTAATCAAACTTATCTTACCAGGAGGATTTTTTGTACAGTACGCACCTTAAATAAGTGTTTCAGTGTGTTCACACTTATTCTAAAGTGTGTAAATTCTTTTGTCAATAACCGTATGTATATTGCTTGTATAAATAAAGTTGTATTTTCCACTTAAAAGTACTTTAAAACGTATTTAAAGTGTACAGATTAATAAAAATCAGCCTGCAAGTTCCTTAGTAAGTTTAGCTGTAAATGTTTGATTATACATTGTTATTATTACTTTATCAGATACTTTATTGACCATTATCCTGGCTTATAAGATACTTAAATGTTAAATAACCGTCTTAAACGTGTGTTTGTACATTTTGAATATTTTGATACTAAAACTATTTTACTATTCATTAATTGTAAATCATATCTGAATTTTATTACACTTTTAAAACTATTCTAACCGTTCCTTACTAAATTTTGAAACTTAATTTGAATTTTTAATTATTCATTTAGATGTTGAACTAACTGTAACTTGAATGTAACTAGTACTGATAATGATTATAACTGTTGTATCTTTTTTTAAGACTGCTGTTCATTTTTAGATATTGTTTATATTCGTTTTTTGATTAATGTTGTAGTGGTATAATTAATGTATTCTTCTATAAATGTGGTTAAACCCAAAATTCACAGTTTTATTTTCCCACACGTTTCTTTTTTATACTAAAAATTTTCAGGTTTTTATCCTTGTTAATAAAAAATGTTGAAGACAAGCAAAACTTACTTTTGTTCAACAATTATTATTTCTAGGCATTTTAAAACATCACCCTCACTGCCTTGCCCAGTGAGTGTCCTGCCAACAACTGTGTCGGGCCCGTATGCTTTTAATAGAATTTTAACGTTCAACCTAAATGTCAAATCTTTGTTTTTATTGTGTTATAAGTAGGTGTGTGCAAGCCTGGAATTTTAAGTTCGAGCCAAGCCGAGCTTTTTAAAAAATTCCGAAAATTAAAAATTCTACTTTTAAAAAAATTTGAGCTTTTTAGAGCCGAGCTTTTACAAATCTTCACTTGATCTGAATGCGATGGAGCAAAAAATTTTTTATTCAGAATCAGAACCTTTATTGTGCCAAAGGATACAATCATGTACATAAACACTCGGCACTAAAACTAAAAATAATTTCTAAATAAAATATTAACACTTCATCTTTGCTTAAATTTAAAATCTGTCACCTTATAAGGCACTAAATTAGCCAGAATGTCTTTTTTTTGTGTTTGAATTTTACCAAGTTTTTTTCTAGCGTCAAATTTTCTAGCAATTGGTTAAAAAGCCGGATTCCATTTTGGAGCATATGGTGCTCGGAAAAGGATGTTTTGTATTTAGGTATTAATAGGTTTAGTCGGGTGCGGAGGTGGTAATGATTCGAATTTGGTACTATGGAAAAAATGTGTTTTTCTTTACAAATATTAAAGTTTCTAAGATAAAAATTGATGGAAAACTTAAGATTTTAAAATTTTCAAAATAATGTCGGCAAGAGTTTAAAAATGGTCCGTAACGCACGTTTTTGTAATTTAAAAATATATTCCGTTCTAAAAGCTTAAGCATCCCAAATGGGTACACCATATGTCAGATGGGGATAAATGACTCCATAATAAACTGTTAAAAGGAGTTTTATGTCAGAAAATTGTCCCTCTCAGAATAAAGAGTACACCGCTTATTGATTTCGCAATTTTTTCAATTTGATTATGAAATATGAGATTATTATCAATTTCAACTCCCAGAAATCGAACATAGTCAGACGAGTCCACAACAGTTTCTCCAAAAATGCAAGGGAGTCCTCCATCATCCCTATTGTTGATTGAAAATTCCAGTAAAGTTGTTTTTCAGGATTGACTTGATGATGATTGCGGTGACACCACTAAATTAAGCTGTTTACTTCCCTAAAAATGTACTGTTCTACTAATTGTTTGGAAGGGCCCAAAACCGTTACTGTAGTATCGTCAGCAAATAAACCAATATTTGCGTTGGACTGTTCTTCCCTAATGTCATTGATGAAAAGCAAGGACAGCAGACCAAGAACTGACCCCTGCACGCCAGCCAGATTAATTTTCGGATCAGAAACTGAATACCTAATTGCATTACAGTCATCAACGTAAGAAATTTTGACTGCTTGATGCCGGTCACAAAGATATGAACGGAACCATTGTAGAGGAATTCCATGAATACCCATTTTTTCAAGTTTAACAAGTAGAAGATCGTGATTGACTAGATCGAACGCCTTACTTATATCTATGAAGGCAGTAGCAGCAAATAATCTTTCATCCAGGGCAGAAACAATTTGTTTGGTGAGATTAAACATGGCATCTACAGTTCCTTTATTTTTTTGGAAACCATACTGATGTTGAAAGAGAATATTTTGACGTTCAATAAAAGTCATCAATCTGGTGGAGACGGCTTTTTCAATGATCCTAGAAAATGTTGAAACGAGAGCGATTGGTCTTAAGTTATCAACCATCTTTTATTTGAACCTTTTTTATGAAGAGGCCTAACAACAGAGTATTTAAACACTTCGGGGAATTCACCAGACGAAAATGAATGATTAATTAAATGAACAAAAGGATCAATTAAAAACTCATAGCTATTTTTTAGAATGTTTGAAGATATACTGTCTGGACCTGAAGAGGCTTTAGATTTCAGGTTTTTATGATGCTGATTACCTCCTGCTTTGTTAGAGGTGCCAGAAAAAATTATTGAGTGGCCTTAGTGTGAAATCCAGTATTGAAAATATCTGAACTTACTCTGGGGATACCTTTGCAAAATATATTAACAAAGTGCAAGTTAAACAATTTAGCCACATCATGAGAATTCTTGATCAGGATGTCATCAGAGGTACGCACAGAGTAATTTTGGCAACTGCTTCTTTCACGATGATTTATATTGTCATTAACAACTTCCCAAACAGCTTTAGAAATGTTACTTGAGTTGGATATCTTCTTGGAAACTAACGCTGCCTTTTCTTACTTTATGAAGACCCTGGAAAAAGCTTTCAATCGACGATATTCGATACGCAACAGACTACCCCATTCCAAGTCCCTAGTGAAATAATACAGCCGTTTGACCTCATCCAGGAGAGAAATCAGTTGAGAGCTTAATCGGATTCGGTGATGACCACTAGGTTTTTTAGTTTTACTGTTTTTGAGGACAAGCTATATTGAAGTGAAAGGTAACTGAATTTACAAAACTTGATGCAATATTATTTGTGTTTGAAGATAAAAAAAACATCATCCCACTTCTGAGCAGATTATTAATCCTGATACTCTTTCCCATGTTAATCTTATAGATAATAGGCAAATAACTCTAATATTTATCGACAGATATTGATATAATTTGTCATATATATATATATATTATTATTAGTATTTATTTATTACATTATTATTGATTTGGAAATTTGCTGAGTAACGCACGTCTGCTGCAATGGGGTATTTTTCTCTTGGAACCATTTCGAATTAGTGAGTACCGTATAAATGATAGATTTAATACAGTAAAAATCAGTCATAGAACCAACTAGGGCTTTGGCAACCCAAGTCTATGTACGCAATATAGAATATTATTGTGCACCTGTACAGTATGTATAGGTGAGAGCAAACCTGATTAAAGCACCAGGTATAATCAACACATGACTGTCGTCTGTAGTCTCAGCCTGCGACAACATAATTTAAATTTGAATTATTTTGATTATTTTTACGACCATGTTTGAAAGGGAAAATTAAACTCGTGTTTCCCCTTTAAGGTCCAATTTCCCCTCAAAGTGAAAACTCTGATGAGAGATGAGGAATGATGCAATGTTATCGATATTACTAAATACATCGACCTCCTAACTAATTGAAGGGCTTTTAAGGCCTTTAAATCAAGAATAACAATTAATTTTAAGGGAAAAATATTTACCAGCAATGATGTAAAGATAGACTGATCCTATTAGAATTAAGCCTTTATGGGGGTTTGTCCAAGATAATGGACTCTGCATTCTGTGAACTAAGTAAAGCTTTCGAACGGGGTTCTCATCAAATTTTGATTAGAAAATTAGAACATTGTAATATCGAAGGTGTATGCCTGTTTAGCTCTTACCTGCAGAATAGATCTCAGTAAATAGTTGTAGGAGAAGAATCATCTTGTTGCAATACAGTCAATTGTGGAGTCCCACTAGGCTCAGTCTATTGTTTTGGCGGTAGTCAATGATTGAACCTTTCCTAGACGTGTGACGGATATATCCGCCAAAACCTTTGGCAATAAAGCATGGGTGGCGGATACATCTGCTTATGGTTTTTGATATTCCGGTTGGGAAGCGGATTTATCCGCTTTCTCTTCAAATAGACTGGCATTTGTTTGAGCAGTAACCAAATGTTTCACGCTGCCGAGGCGCTATTTTCCTGCTCTTTCCGCAACAGCTGGATCAAGCAACAAACACACCCATCTTCTCTAGAACAACCCACGCTCCCCCTCGACGTTTCGCGCTCAACACTACATTGTCAATGTTCGCGCCTAAAGTTACACTTATCTAGCGAAATGAGATGTGATCCACAATGGCTTATAACGAAAATAGTCCTAGTTTTTTCTGGTGATGTTGAATTATTGAACCTGAGTCTTTTAGGAGGGTGATATAAAATAATCGAGTAAAATTATAAAACCTAGTAAAAAATATTTTGATAGTGTGAAGTGTTCTATTGTGTTTATTTAATGTATACTAGTAAAAAAACACAAAAAATTAAAATTACTTTTTATTTATTTCCTTTAAATTTTCCTATCCTGAAACAAATTCGCCCGTCCAGGATGGGCTAAGTGTCAATATTATTCGGACACTGTCCTATATGCAGATGACACCACGACTATTACAAGGAATAACAACTGCATTAACGTATTGTTTAATCTTCGTAGAATGCATAATGTTCATGATGAATACTAGAATCCAAATTTTTTAGGATTGACCTTTGATCCGACATTAAATTGGCAGTATTTTATTGGTAAAAAAGACTTAGTTCTTGCATGTCTGCTTAAAAAGCCATGTGAAGAATTAGAGCATGATTCTCTTATACAGGCATGTTTTGCACTCTTCCATTGTCAGCTAAGCGATGGTTTACTTGCATGGGTTTTTCTGCCCATGCCAAAGGGTTATTCGTTATACAAAAAGGGCCATTAGAGTAATTTCTGGCGTAGATAGATTCCATCATGGCTGCAAAGAATTCTCAAAAACTTTCAGAATTCCCACAATATTTTCCTTATTAATACTACAATCTCTTCTTTACATTAGAGCTAATTTGCAATATATCAATTATTATAGAAGCGATGTACATTTAAGACTTGATTTTGTAATATTATTGGTTGACAATTTAGATTAGAAAAGAGAAAAGACCATCAACTAATGGCAGTAGATTATGTGACAATTTACCACTATGTATAAGACTACTTACTGATAATGATTTTAAATGTAAAGAAATTTCTCTGTGACCAATCTTTTTATTCTGTGGATGAATTGTTATATGGAATGTGGGCTAACAAAGATTTTAAGTTTTAGAACTTAACATTATGACGTGCCAATGTATTTGAATATAATATTTAGTGGCTGAATAAAATTCTTATAGCGATAGGATGTTACTTATTTGTTACTTGTTTCCTAGTTCTTTGACCAGATATACTGGATATAATGTGTCATATTTATGTTCACACCATTTGTGACACATGAAAATCACATGGTACACAATACATAATACTTGGCATATAATTTGATTTCAAATATGCGGATGTGAATTCAATCTGGTCTGGGAACAGCAGCGGTTTCAACTCCTTAAGTCCATAAAGAGGTCTTTTAACCTTTAGTTCATTAATAAACGGTATCAGTGGACTGACACATACTTTCTCCCTTAAGTAAATTTAAAAACAACATTCTGTAATAGTAATCATTTATTAATCGTTCAAATTGTATGGAGGAACCCCCCCCCCCCCCGGCAATACCAAGCTTTTTTTGAGTTGGTTTTGTTTGGTGATTTGACCTTACGCCTTAATCCAGGTTTCATGGAAAACGGTTGGAAAGTAAGGAAGAAATTGATTTTTTAATATTCTCCATAAGAATAACATTGGGCGCTTTCAGATAACGTACTGAGTTTATCATGGACTGTAAATTAACTTTTCTCTGCAACCTTTAGTCATAGATAAATAATTCAAAATACTAATTTTAGTTTTTTAAGCTGGTTCCAATGGTGTCAGTCAAGTTATACTTTACTCTTATTGTTTTTGCTAAAAATTTAAAATTTGATTTTTTGACATCCCATAACTATTGAACCGTCATTTTTACAAACATGCGGGTGGTGTCAAATTATTTAGTACTCTGTGCACTATAAACTATTAAATTTTAATCAAAATCCATAAAGCCGTTTTTGAGACATTTGGATTTTTCACGTTTTTTTAAGGGTTTTTAGGGGTGAACTACCCTTATAAATCAAAGATTCACGTTTTTTTAAGAGTTTTTCGGGGTGAACTACCCTTATAAATCAAAGATTCAAAAATATGACATAAAAGCTTGGAGATACGGTGAATATATACATACATGCCAAATTTCATTTAAATCGGACCAACGGCACATTACATCGAAACTCACTTATAACGACCCACTCGTTATATTTGACTCGTTTCTACGATAGCCAGTACAAAGGTCACCTGAAAGGCATTAATATTAATGCAACACTGATCCTTATCAGCAGCTACTAATACTGAAAGTTACTTACTTTATTCTTAGGATCCATTTATGGACATTTTTATGACATCCCTCCAATGCTCAGTAACATTTGGACTAAATCACAATTATTTGAGATAAAAATATAAGGAATTGTTTGATTAAGAACTTAAGGGCTGATAAAAAGACCAATATTTAACAACAATTAAATTTATTTTACAGAAATCAAGAGCCAAAGATTTTTTTAAATCAAATTATTAAGTCCCAAAATTACAACGACTTAACATTTTTGTTTTATTTATAATGATATGATGGATCAAAGTACTAATCCATTTCAAACATTATCAATGAGTCTAGCACTTACAATAGTACTAATCAGTGTGCAAATACAAATGTTCTTTCCATATAAAACATTTTCCACATCTAAGACATTTGTAAGGGCGCTCACCAGTGTGTAAATACAAATGTACCTTCAGATCACGTTTATATAAAAAACATTGTTCACAAGCAGGACATCGATGTAACTTGGTGGTATGTAATATAATATGGTCTCTTAAACTCTTGGTATCTTTAAAACACTTTTTACAAGTAGGACATTTATAAAGGTGTGTATTCATATGTTTTTTCAGAACACTAGCCAATGTAAAATATTTTCCACATTTCAGACATTTATGAGAGTTTTTACCACTGTGTGAATCCATAATATGTGTTGTAATGTGTTCTTGTCTTATAAAACATTTTCCACATGTAAGACATTTGTAAGGGCATTCACCAGTATGAAAATACAAGTGAACTCTTAGACCTCTTTTATAACGAAAAGATTGACGACATAATGGGCATTTATAAGTTTCCTTAGCAGTATGTACAAGCATATGTGTTTTCAGGGAACTAGACTGTGTAAAACATTTTTGACATGTCGGACATTTATAAGGGCGCTCACCAGTATGTACAAGCATATGCATTTTCAGGTGACTAGACTGTGCAAAACATTTTTGACATGTCCGACATTCATATGGTCGCTCACCAGTATGTACAAGCATATGTCTTTTCAGATTACCTGGTTGTGCAAAAAATTTTTTACATGTCGGACATTTATAAGGGCGCTCACCAGTATGTACAAGCATATGTTTTTTCAGGTGACTAGACTGTGCAAAACATTTTTTACATGTCGGACAGTTATAAAGGCGCTCACCAGTATGTACAACCATATGTCTTTTCAGATTACCTGGTTTTGTAAAACCTTTTTTACATGTCGGACATTTATAAGGGAGCTCATCAGTATGTGCAAACATATGTGTTTTCAGGTAACTAGCCTGTGCAAAACATTTTTTACATGTCTGACATTTATAAGGGCGCTCACCAGTATGTACAAGCATATGTTTTTTCAGGGAACTAGACTGTGTAAAACATTTTTGACATGTCGGACATTTATAAGGTTGCTCACCAGTATGTACAAGCATATGTCTTTTCAGATTACCTGGTTGTGCAAAACATTTTTTACATGTCGGACATTTATAAGGGCGCTCACCAGTATGTACAAGCATATGTTTTTTCAGGTCACTAGACTGTGCAAAACATTTTTTACATGTCGGACATTTATAAGGGCTCTCCCTAGTATGTGCAAACATATGTGTTTTCAGGTGACAAGCCTGTGCAAAACATTTTTTACATGTCGGACATTTATAAGGGCTCTCCCTAGTATGTGCAAACATATGTTTTTTCAGGTGACTAGCCTGTGCAAAACATTTTTTACATGTCGGACATTTATAAGGGCGCTCAACAGTATGTACAAGCATATGTGTTTTCAGGGAACTAGACTGTGTAAAACATTTTTGACATGTCGGACATTTATAAGGGCGCTCACCAGTATGTACAAACATATGTGTTTTCAGGTAACTAGACCATGCAAAACATTTTTTACATGTCGGACATTTATAAGGGCGCTCACCAGTATGTACAAGCATATGTCTTTTCAGATTACCTGGTTGTGCAAAACATTTTTCACATGTTGAACATTTAAAAGGTCGCCCACCAGTATGTACACGCATTTTTTCAGATTACTAGACTGCAGAACATAGTTTACATGTTTTACATTTTCAAGGATGCCTACCAGTGTTTATTATGTGTAGTTTCAGATAATAAGCACAAGTAAAACATTTTTCAGGTCTCTTGACATTTATTAGAACAATAAGGAACTACTGGACCAATTTCATTTTCTTTTCCTTTAGTAAACTCACTGTAAATTAATTACTTCTACTTGAAATATATTTACATATTTCGGTTTGATTTATCTGGTAAATAGCCAAAGTAAACAACGTGGTGTTTTTACGTAGTAAAATTTTGTTATTTATCATTTTTTACAAAACCTAATAACCGAAAACGAACTTCTATCCATATCTTATCCGTTGTTTTTTAAAAATACCAAAATCACATAATGCAATTTTACAAGTGATCGACACTATTCTTTGTTTTCATTCAAAAGAGATTTCCATTTCAAGTTTTGCTTGTAGTTTTCTTTCAGGTTGTCCTCTTACTTCTGATAGGCCTAATTATTTTGGCTGCATCTATACCCTGAAAAGAGAAAAAACATTTTAGAATTTAAAATATATTCATGTAAAAGGCAAAACGCTCATTCAGAGTGATTTATTTAGATACTCTGCCCTGGTATAGCAGATATTAGTTTTAAATAAATGGTACCAGTGGACTGACACATACTTTCTCCCTTAAGTAAGTTTAAAAAAGTCAATCTGTAATAAAACTATCATGTTCTACAAAGTTAATCTAAATATCATTTAATAATTTATTGTTTCAAAAATAATCATCCAATTTTTAAAAATAAAAACACGAGAGACAAAGTTAAATTAATTGTTCAAATTGTATGGGGGGGAAACCCCCCCCCCCCGTAACACCAAGCTTTTTTGAGCTGGTTTTGTTCGGTGATTTGACCTTACGCTTCATACCAAGTTTCATGGAAAACGGTTGGAAAGTAAGGAAGAAATTGATTTTTTATATTCTCCATAAGAATAACATTGGGCGCTCTCAGACAACGTACTGCGTTTATCGTGGACAGTAAATTTAACTTTTCTCTGGAACCGTTAGTCGTAGACAAATAATTCAAAATACTAATTTGTTTAGTTTTTTAAGCTGGTTTTAATGGTACCAGTCAAGTTATACTTTACTTTTATTGTTTTCGCTGAAAATTTAAAAATTTGATTTTTTTTGACATTTAAAAGCCCATAACTTTTGAACCGTCATTTTTACAGATATGCGGGTGGTGTCAAATTATTTAGTACTCTGTACACTATAAACTGTCAAATTTTAATCAAAATCGTTAGAGCCGTTTTTGAGAAAATTGGATTTTTCACGTTTTTTAAGGGTTTTTAGGGGTGAACTACCCTTAAAAATCAAAAATTCAAAAAAATGAAAAAACACCTGGAGATACGGTGACTATATATATACATGCCAAATTTCATCTAAATCGGACCAACGGGGTAGGCTGTGGCACTGTACACATCCAGACACACACACACGGACGGACAGACATCACGTCAAAACCCACTTTTTTGGATTCAGGGGACCCCAAAACGGATATATCCACCCTCAACTCAAATTCGAAAATTTTGACGAAAACAATACTTTCTCCATATACTATGTATAAGGGGAGAAAGTAAAACTAATTGTTTAAATACACTTCCCCAAACCATGAACAATGTGTTTCAAAAATGAAAAAGTTTGTATAATAATTTAAGTTTGTTTTAATTTTAAGTTTTTATAGATGGCATATGTGAGAAAAAAATTACAAAATGTTTTTGACAAAAAACATAGCAGGAAAATCTACTTTTCATAACAAGCAATAATAGATCACTGATACAAAAATTATCGGAGACAATATTTTCATCATTAGACCTACACTATTGTATACAAGTCGTAAAGGCTAAAATTATTTGTTTCAACCGTATGACAGAGTATAAACCTTATGCAACAAATTATAAAAAATCACATCAGGCACTTTTGTAAATAGTTTTATTGAACTATGGCTTAATCATGTATTTTGAAAGATATAGACGGCATTATTTTCGGATTTGGATCACCTATTACCAGCAAACCTGAGCTGTAACTGAAAACTGTCCATCTAACCACAGTGAAATGTTATCGTTTAAGTCTATAAAACTATTATTTTATTGAAAACATCCAATAATTACCTAGTGCTAGGGAGTACTCATCATGTCAGTTTACCATAAAATGTCTTTTTGAAACAAATTTTTAATTTAAGATTAACTATTACGACACTACACTTTTATACATTTCTATGCTTTTCTATATTTTATAGCATTCTCTTTTTTGTGAAATATTAAGAAAAATGGCACTTGGTTCTGTTATCCTTTACTTTCCTAAATTAGATAGGTATAAAGAAAAGTCACTTAGTTTCATGGTAATATTATGCATAAAAGAACTAAGTGACATTAGTGGATTTAGTAATCTTACAAAAATTTAAAATATAAATATTACAATACTTAAGATTTTAGGGATTGTTATAGAAAAACCAAATAAAAGTTAAATAAGAGGTATTTTATTGGTAAGAAACTCCAGAATAAAAAGCCCAGAACACAAGAAAAAAGCACAAAAATTCCAGTCAAGCATCAGTCAATTGTGTTTATGCTGCACTTCAAAGACTATATCACCACGGAATCCATCAATATCATCTTCTACAACTTCACTGGGGTAAAATGAATAATAAAATCCCTTAGTATCAGGCAGTATTAAATGTATCATTTATTAAATGTCTTTAATTTTTGGCAAAGAGATGGCTTTACCATTTGGCCATAAAATAAGCAAACCGTTAAAAAAAAGTTCCTGTAGAGAGATCCGCCTACTTGCAGAATTTTTCTGGATTAGAATTTCCTGATGGGGTTTATCAAAATCACATTTAAAAAAAAGGTGGTGGTACACTTTTGCACACTTCAATTTTTCGAAGGGTGAACCAATTAATTTTTTTTTATTTGTGTCTCCTTTTCTTGTTCGCTCATCTTCTTGAGGTGGCAAGGTGACTATTAATTTTGTTCTGCTTTTTAAACTCATTATTAGACTTTATTTGTATCAACACACTTCCAATAACAAAACTGCCTCCAGCTATTATGTGATAATGGGCACTTGGTTCCTTTATGCTAATCAGCTGATTAAAGATCACGAAAATCATAAAAATAAATCATGGAGCTTGTTTCCTTTATGTGTTTAATCAAATGTGACATTCAAAATTTTCAAATAAAAAAAAATTAATTTAAAAAACTAAATCTTCTAGGAATATGGTGAATTAATCTATTTATAGGTAGAAACAAAATTCCACACTAGATGGCAGTGATAACTGGCTGGGTGGTGTAGTGGTTATAATACCCGCCTTTAAAACTGAAGGTCGCCGGATCGAATCCCGCAAGGGTCGAATCTGGACCCAGTCGCCATTTGTCATTGGGCTACTAATTAATGATGCTTCCTAACAACAGGTCGACGTTAGGTAGTAACAAGACCGGGGTTTGGACCGTTCCCCATCAAAACGTTAAAAATGCCACTGGCGTAGAAATACACAAAATGAAAAAAAAAAAATCTCTGATAAAAATTGGTGCTTGGTTCCTTTACGCATAAAGCCATCCAATTATGCTATAATGGTAGATAGCATACTAAAATATTGAGAAGCTCCAAATTGTTCAAAAAAATCCTGGTAGCAGCAAAATGCAGTATTTACAAACGCGCACAGAGCACAACCGGCAGCTGGCACGTCATTGGCAGCGTGTACAACGTCAACTGGGGTTAAAGGGTTGATATCAAGTAAAATGTGGTTATTTTACAGTTACAAAGTTAACAAGAGTTTTAATAACAATGAGGTGGTCTCGCAAGTGGTCCATCAGCGGCACTACGTCACATCTGCTGTAGCATGCCACACTTCTCTTTTGAAAAACTATCGTACTTGGGCAAAAATCAGACCGGAGAGGACAGAGTTGTTCGGAGGAAAATCTAATCATGTTTCTTGTACCCTTTATGTCCCGACCACAATTCATGGACATTCAGTGCTAACTGAATATTTAATATCATCAAACTTAATAAAACCTATAATTCTTGGAGTCGATTTACTAACTGCCAAAAAATGGATTTGAATTTCAACACAAATGAAATAAATATGTAAATAAATAATAATAAAATTACAATGAAGTTTAACATGTGAAATGTGTTTAACATGAAGGACAATTATGTCAAATAATAATTAATAATAGCCATAGCCCAAATAATAATATAAGTGATAAATATGATAATATTATGTAGGATGAGTTTAATGATATGTAGTGTGTTATATGATCAATATGATGACACAGAACACAACTTAAATGATTTACAAACAGATCCGCTAAAGGACAACACATTAACTTACAACAAAATTATAAATATGTTAACACAAAAAACGTTTATTAACAAAGAAGAAAAACAATTTTAAGTGAATTGCTATATAAGTATAAACACATTTTCTCTGCAAAACCCGGCATATGCAATATATACATACTCAATTTTCAAATCAATAATCTCTATATATAAAATTGAATGTATGTATGTATGTATGTCCTTTATGCGTTGCCAAACTACTCATGCGATCGCCATGAAATTTTAGGAAGTTGCTCTACATGTGTCCGGGAAGGTTTTAGTGAAAAAATATTTTCAAAAACCTCATAAGTTTCCATTTTATGGCGTTTTAAATTTCTAATGTTAACCTTATGGAGAGTAAGTTTGTTTACAAAATGTCTACAATGAAAACATTTGATTTCTTAGCTACAGCTGATTGGTTTACTTTCAAAGCATTATACCATTAGCAATATGCTTTACTATCCAATTCCATCTGAATCATTCTATAATATAAAACTATAAAGTAAATATGTACTATACAAAATGAACAGTTTTATTTGCCACGTTTCGGGTATTATGCATTTATATTTTTTATTTTCCGTCCGATTAAAAGTCAGTGTTTATATGTTGGCAAAATTTAAAATAATTACAATGTTTATATATATATAACGTTTATTTTAATAATCAGCTGTTGAATATCTTTCCTATAAAAGCTGTATTACAGTTAGTTTTGTTTTGGGTTTGGATTGGATTTGAAAATTGTGAATTAATCCACTCAGATTTATTTGTTTAATGGGGATGTTATTAATATGTCTTATTGTTTCAGTATTGTTATTCACTATACCGTAACCCAGAATATATAACCTTTCACAATGAAGCCGTGATGGTATTTGACTTCAGAACATGGCCAATCTTAAAGTTAACATGTATTTACTGTCAGGCGTTACGAAGTTCGCCGGGTCAGCTAGTATAATAATAATAATAATATATGACAAGTTTGTTCAAAACATGTCGATAAACATGAGAATTATTTGCCTATTCTCCATAAGATTAACATGGGAAAGGGTGAGCAGGTTTGCTGCTGTAGAGAACACTGAGAGTAGGCATTTATACCATCAAACAAATTTTTTTAACATTTATACCAACTTTCATCAACATCTGTACACAAATATAGGAGTTTGTCTATTCCCAGCATGATTAACATCAGAAAAAGGTATGCAGGTTTGCTGCCATGATAAACTCATAAACTATGATTTTTTAGCATAAACCTTTGGGTCCCAACTACATAAAGCTAAATATAAAGTTTTATCCAAAAATATTGGTTAATAAGTGAAGTATTAATTTTTCCTTATCCTCCATAAGATAAACATTGGAGCCTCAAAATACAACGTACTATGTTTAGATTTTTTTATACCTCAGTAACTGTTTGAGATAGAGAAAAACTTTAACTTTAATTCTTTAGTTTTTTAAGCTGATTCTAATAGTGAAAGATGTTTAGAATTAAATTTTCTACAAGTTTTGTTCTGAAATTTGATCAGTTTATTGGTAAAATAACAAAGCGATTGCTGGCCAAATGTAAAAATTGTGTTTTTTTACTCAATGTTTTTGCATTTTACACTGGATTACTCAAAAACTACTCATCTTACAGTTCTGGGACCTGTTCTAATCAATTTTTCAGGTAAAAAACCATAAGAAACAATGGCATTTGCCCCTAAATTTAACTTCCCAGAATTTCAGAGAGTCTTCATTTACTCAGCGGAACTGAAATCCAGGCGAAATCTTTAACCCTGTATAACTCGCTAACGAAACATTTCCGGACCTATGTTTATATAAGTTTTTTTCATTATTTTTACATATAGAATGAGCTCTCAAAGTTACCGCATATCCTCGTGAATCACCCTGTATATATATATGTGTCTGTTAGCACGATAACTCGCGTAAAAATGGTCCGATCAAGACCAAATTTGGTAGAGACGTGTATTCCTACAAATGCTCGGACGAGTTCGTAAACCAGACATATGGGTCAATGGGAACAGGTAGTTTGGGGGGGTTTTGTACCCCAAAATGGGGTTTTTTGCGTTTTTCACATGTAGTTTTTAAATATTTCTAATTTTATATTTCACCATTGGAATCAGCTTAAAAAACTACACACTTAAGTTTCTTAAAGTTTTTCTCTATCTCCAACGGTTACCGAGATATTAAAAAATCTAAACACAGTACATTGTATTGTGGGGCTGCAATGTTAATCTTATGGAGGAAAGGGAAAAATTAATATTTCCCATATTAATCAATATTTTTGGATAAAACTTGATATTTAGCTTCACGGCATATTAATCATACAGGGAAAGGCAAACTCCTTTATTTATGGACAGATTTTTATGAAAGTTGGTATAAATGCTAAGATAAAAACTATTTATGGTAGAAATAACTACTTTCAGTGTTCCTCACAGCTGCAAACCTGCACACTTTTTCCCATGTTAATCTGTCTATGAAGAATAGGCAAATAAGTCTAATGTTTATGGACAGATTTTTATAAAACCTGTCATATATTATTATTATTATTATTATATTATTGATTTGGAAATTCGCTGAGTACGCAGATCTGCTGCGACGGGGGTATTTGGCTTTACCATTTGGCCATAAAATAAGCAAACTGTTAAAAAAAGTTCCTGTAGAGAGATCCGCCTACCTGCAGAATTTTTCTGGATTAGAACTTCCTGATGGGGTTTATCAAAATCAAATTTAAAAAAAAGGTGGTGGTACACTTTTGCACACTTCAATTTTTCGAAGGGTGAACCAATTAATTTTTTTTTATTTGTGTCTCCTTTTCTTGTTCGCTCATCTTCTTGACGTGGCAAGGTGACTATTAATTTTGTTCTGCTTTTTAAACTCATTATTAGACTTTATTTGTATCAACACACTTCCAATAACAAAACTGCCTCCAGCTATGATGTAATAATGGGCACTTGGTTCCTTTATGCTAATCAGCTGATCGAAGATGAAGAAAATCATAAAAATAAATCATGGCGCTTGGTTCCTTTATGTGTTTAATCAAATGTGACATTCAAAATTTTCAAATAAAAAAAAAATTAATTTTAAAAAACTAAATCTTCTAGGAATATGGTGAATTAATCTATTGATAGGTAGAAACAAAATTCCACACAAGATGGCAGTGATATCTCTGATATAAAATTGGCGCTTGGTTCCTTTATTCATAAAGCCGTCCAATTATGCTAGAATGGTAGACAGCGTTCTAAAATATTGAGAAGCTCCAAATTGTTCAAAAAAATCCTGTAAGGTAGCAGCAAAATGCAGTACTGACAAATGCGTACACAGCACAACTGGCGGCTGGCAGCGTGTGTACGTCAACTGGGGTTGAAGCGTTGATATCAAGTAAAATATGGTTATTTGACAGTTACAGAGTTAATAAGAGTTTTAATAACAATGAGGTGGTTATTACCAAGCCAGGACTTGGTGGTACGTATTTATATGTACAGTCTTCGGCACTAGCTATCTCCTCATCTTGGAATGGTTATTACCAATATTGTTTATACTCTTCACAAATGACATATCAGAATACCTGGGAAACTTTTTATGATATCGATGTATGCTGATGACATCACCTTGCTTTTAAGCGGAAACAATGATCTAGATGTAAAATCTTTCACAGCACTGAACATGGCATACCAATATTGCCACTCTAACGACTTGGTGGTAAATCCAGGAAAAACAAGCCAACTGACTTATGTGAGAAGATGTGAAGATGTACCAACAATGCCTCATGTAGAAAGAAATACCCAGGCCAAGTATCTAGGAGTCCTAATAGATGAAGGTCTTACCTGGTCACAGCATATAGATAACCTCATTCCTAAACTCAATTCATCACTATGTGTGATTAAACGTACAAAATCCATTACCAACCTTTCTACTGCAAAAATAGCCTACCATTCTCTGTTTGAAACACATCTCAGGTACGGCCTTATTGTTTGGGGAGGATCTTCGGAAAAAAAATCTTCAGAGAGTTTTTATACTGCAAAAGAGGGCTTTAAGAGCCTTAGCTGAGCTAAATTTCAGAGAGAGTTGTAGAGAAGCTTTCAAAACTCTGAGGATTATGACATTAGTAAATCTCTATATAAAAGAAGTCATCCTGTATGCCAATGGAAAAACGTTTACACAAAATAGACAGTTCTATGGATACAACACTCAACATGGTACAAGATACTGTCTCCCAGCTCACCATCTCACCCAATATGAAAAGAAACCCTCCTAAATGGGCATGAAGCTGCATAACCTGCTGCCAGAAGAACTGAGATTCCACACCGGGAGAAGGATGAAGACTGCTCTAACAGAATGGCTGATCAACAATCCATTCTATACATTGTATGAGTTCATGGAAAGAAGACAATAAACATTTTTTTTAACCACCCAGCAGACACCATTTCAATACTTGATGTATTTTGAAAATAAAGCATATTTGTATTTATGTGACAAGAGAAAATGAAGAAATACTATTGGGACTACATCACATACCTGCCCTAAAAATATATATCGAACTGATCATAGAACAGGACTTAATAAACCGTGAAGAAGACCCTGACAACATAACCTCTAACCATGTAAATAGATCATCCCAAAATCATCAATCAGTGTTCTAATCATCATTTAGTGTGATACATCCTTGAGTGAGGAGAATGTCATGAACCTTAACTGTGTGTGCCTAGCTACTTTCCCCTATTTCCGAAAGAACTACCCTTGTGATAAACATGTAAAAAAGGAAAATTTAACAATTTTTGTGTGTGTAAAGTAATTAGTTTCGCAAGAAAAATAATAATTCCCTTGAATCCCCTCCCCTTGCCAGGTCATGAACTGTCCAAACCCCTCCCTCATTAACTATTTCCCCAAGTTTGTACCCTGTTCCTGTGTATTTTGAATTTCCCATTAAGTTTAGGTTGAAAAGTCACTTAAACCAAAGAAAAGATATTAATAATTTAGACAATTTATTAACTTTAAATATCAAAATGAATGAAAAAATAAAAATATGTTTATAGTCACTGTTCTTAAATACAGAAAATATAAAAGCAAAGTATATGAATCTATGACATTTTGGTCCAAACCGAGGGGTTTGGACAGTAAAAATAAAAATATGTATAGAGTCACTGCTCTTAAATACAGAAAATATATAAAGAAAATAGAAAATATAAAGTAAAGAAAATAGAAAAGAAAGAAAAGAAGAAAGAAAGAAAAGAAAGAAAATAGAATATATAAAGTATATGAATCTATGACCTTTTGGTTTGTGTATTAACCACTCATCTTTGAGGGCATTGATAAAAGTTTTATGATTTTCCAAATCCCCTAAAAAATAAGCAAAGTTTTCCAAACCCACCTAAGCTGTTAAGCTTAGGGGGGTTTGGATTTGGAAACCTTGGAAAAAATAAGCTGTTTCAATATTATCAATTTTTTCTCAGTTAATAAATAACCAACTAAGCCAGAACATAAAAAGAAATAATTTATATCATATGTTAATACCCCTTTACCTATTTAATATATTTTTGCTGTTACATAAAATATATTACATATCATAATAATACTTTATACTTTTATCTGAAATGGCGACCTACCCAGGTAGGTATTTTAAGCCAAGTATGAATGAGGAATGAATGTAGGATGATTGTGGCGCGATCTTGTAATCAATATATCATATCATTAGATCTTCATAACACTTTCATATCAAATAAATAATATATTTATTCATCTAGCCAACAAAGTCAAGTAATTAATTTTCACTATAAATAAATATCAAATACAATTTTTTTTAATACAAAATTGGCGATCCAACATGACTGTGATTTCAAAAACAAGGAATTGATCATAATTGCAATTTTTATAGCTATAAGCTAGATTTAATAATATTTATTGTTAAGTAATCCCCACAATAATAATTCCCCTAATATATAACGTTTTATTAAGACATAATATTTATTAATAAAGCGCACAGTGATAAATCCGTGCATAATGGACGGCAAATATATTCTCCGTCCAAAACGAAAAATGGCTAACGATGAACCTGAAACAGACGCTGACAGCGAGACATCCGGCCACCTTGAACTGCATACCGGACGTAGCCATGATGTCATTCCCAGCGGCTAATCACAGAGCTTCACTGCCGGAACTGTTAATTCTAATGTAGTCTCGGAACCAACTAGAACGTTACCGGACACTGCCAAAATGATAAAACTATAGAATGCAGACGCACAAACAACCTATCTCCGATCCGATACGTCAATGGCACGCCCTGACCACACACACCTAGTGCCTCTGCCAGTGAAATGAACACAAAAAACCTGATCACACCTAATATTAATATGATATGAACATCAATATGAGATATTAATAATTAACTTAATCAGTACTAAAATTAATTAGTACTAAATTAATTAGTAACTCTAAATATCAAAATGCATAAAAAAATAAAAATATGTATATAGTCACTGTTCTTAAATACAGAAAGTACTAAGCAAAATATATGAATTTATGACCTTTTGGTTTGTGTCTTACCGCTCTTCATTGAGGACATTTATAAAAGTTTTATGAGTATTCCAAATCCCCCTAAAAAAATAAGTGAAATCACCCACAAAAATGATTGTATTTACTTCCCTGTATGAAATAGTTTAGATCATGGATTTATAAAGGGAATGTTTTCAGTTCATCTAAATAGTTGTTCTTATGTTTCAAATTTTTGTCTTACAAATTGCTAACACACCCCTACCCCAAACTAGGACGTATCTATGTCAAAATTAATAAACCACAAAAAAAGAGAGAGCAAAAAATTACAAAAAAATTAACTGTTACAAGCCATATCAGGGCATTTCAAAACCTTCAAATGGCAAAATATGACCACTTTGCTCAGATGAGTTGCTGAGAACAGTTGCTTAAAAATCATCAACCATCCGACAGTTGAAAAATATTTTATTGAGGAAAAGAGGCATGATTATAGATTAAAATTATGAATGTTTCTGAATCCAATGGTAACCATAGTATGTCACTAAACATTAAATTTAGCACTACCTACCTAACATGTAATACCTGACCGCTGCATGTTGTCTACTGTCATTATGGCGATGGGTAGGGTTGTCAACAGCCAGTTCCATGGATAAAATATCTAACCAGGTAAGTCATCATTTCAAAAGGTTATCTAATCTAATCCATGGACATTCCTCATTTTTACCTATATATTGTATGGACATTGGCCAAAAACATAAATAATCCTTTAAAAAATATAGACATACAGCAACCCTATTACAGTAGAACCTGTCATAACCGACCACCCGCCATCCGACTCCTCCCGAAAACCGACCATATTATGCTGTCTGTTTTTCTATGTTTCCCACGCTCTGGTCGTCGCTGAGCGTGACAAAACATAAGAGACCTATTCTTCGATTAAATATAAATATTATTATTTTTCAGTTATTATAAACGTCTTCATGTTATAATTGATGTAATAAAGGTATGTTAAGGTCTATTACAATACAATGATGCACAGCTAGTTTTCTTCCTAGGGAATGTGTTTAGTTTGCTCCTCCCAATATCCGACTTGTTGGCTGTTCCGACCATGACCAGATGTGGGAGGTTCTACTGTATTAGGATATTGGCTAAAAACAGTTGGCTTCTCAAGTAACTAAACAAACAAAGTAAACAAGTAAACAAACTCAAAGTAACCTTAAGTTAAGTAACCTAACTTAAAGTAATGTAATTCATGTTTCCTATAAACTTAATGTAGGCCCTACTTTTAGCTTAAGAAAGAAAACAAATAACTTGTGCACAGTTACCTTTAGTTCAATTGGTTGCAATGATTAGCCTACATTCCTTAAAACCCTGAGCATGAGGTATATCACTCATTAAATATTGTTCACTTCATGTTTGAGATGACTGCCGATCTGCAATATAATAAACAAAGACTATTATAGGTCTAATAAAATATCTATCATGTCATATACACATTTATTTTCATTCATGAGACACCAACCAAATTATATGGATACCTTTAGGGGAAATGAGCAAGAGGTGAATGTGATCAACATACTGTATTTTTCCAAAATATGTAACATCATTACTGACAAAATCAGAATCAATCAGGCTATTTATTAGGATAGGTATAAATTAGGTTTGTAGCCCAATAAGCCAAGGTAACTCTTCTCATCTATTATATTTTACTGAACATGCTGCAGTTAATGACAGCATAAGCTTAACCAAAATTAAAATAAACTTACCTGCTAAGCTGAAAATGTTAGTTTCATGTAGGCCTAAACCACCTAGGCTAAGTTAGGCAACTTGAAAGTTTGCTATAATACGAAAAAATATTACAAATAAATAAAAGTACAAATAAAATTTTTAAGTATTGACGATTTCCTCAAATACAATTATAATCAATGTTGTTTAAATAGATAAATTTTCAAATGAGACTGAAGAACGAGGACGGACCCGATGAACGTCTGCCTGAGTCCGTTAGAAGTTTTTTAATCGCTTGTGCCAAAATGGCAGGCTCGGCTGAGCTCAAGCTACGTAAGCTTCGAAGTGCACGATTTTTTAACGAATATTCTCATCTAAATTTTGTAGACATCCCGGGGATCAAACTCGTCACTTATTGCACCGAAGTCCCAGACGTTAACCGTTAAGCAGTAAGCTAGCAGATGACCAAGGACCAGAGGCCGTTGCCGTTGGAAGTTTGTTAGATCACTTAGATTAGATTAGATCAGCAGGATCAGATCATAACATAGATCGCCAGCTAACTCACGGGCTGAAGCAAGCGTTGGAAACTAACGAATTTACGTGGCCGAAACATAATAAATGCATATTATGTTTACATAAATGATAACATAGTTTTAAAGTTGAGTTTTTATATGAATTTTTCAACCCCCAAAAGCTACCCATTATTTTATACTTGACCTATTTTATGTTTACTTTAGTTAAATGATACTAAAAGTGGTACATAGGGGATTAGTGGGTAAATATGGGTTTTTGAGTAAGTTTTCAGCATTTTCCTGCAAATCAGCCATATTCACTCCCCAGACAAATAACCCCTAGAGGAATTTGCTAGTGTTCCCACTTTTACAAATAATAAGTATTGCGTTTACTTTAATTAAATAATAGTTTCAAAGTGGTACACAGGGGATGAGGGGGTTATATAACAAATACATAAAACCCTGTACAAAAAACATCATTAAGGTTTAAACCCCCTAAATATTACAATATGTAAAAATTAATATTTTAATTATAAATCTATATTTTTTATTAAACTTGGTATTTATACCTTCATTGTGTTTATGTGTTTATCATGGCAGCTAGCCTGCATACTCTTTTCCCATGTTAATCATATGAGGAATAGGCAAACTCCTTTATTTATGGACAGATGTTTATGAAACTTGGTATAAATAGTCAAAGTAAAAATATTTTATGCTAAAAATGCTTACACTCAAAGTTCCTCACAGCAGCAAACCGCAAAGGCCATCCTCACAGTTAGACCAGTTCGTAATTCAGAGGTCGTGGTTCGGATTCCATGTTAAACTGTAGGTCCCTTAGTTGCCATCGGCTCTTGGGCTATTAATTAACAGTCCTGTCTAAGGAACGTGTCAGCCTTAGCATAGATGAACGGATACTAAACTTATAATCCGTTCCTCTCTGGCCTTAGTCAGTAACAAGACTACAAGATCGCGCCACAATCATCCTACACTTATTCCTCATTCATGCTTGGTTTAAAATACCTACCTGGGTAGGTCGCCATTTCAGTTAAAAGTATAAAAAGTAAAAGTGTATACTCTTTTCCATGTTAATATTATAGATAGGCAATAACTCTCATAGTTATCGACAGATATTGATAAAACTTGTCATATATATATATATATATTATTATTAGCATTTTTTATTATATTATTGATTTGGAAATTTGCTTAGTACGCAGGTCTGCTGCAACGGGATATTTTTCTCTTGGAACCAATTCGAATATAAACCGGGATTTCCAATCAGTGAGTACCGGATCAACGATAGGTTTAATACAGTAAAAATCAGTCATTGAACCAACTAGGGCTTTAGCAACCCAAGTCTATGTAGGCAATAAAGAATATTATTGAGCACCTGTACAGTACATACAGATGAGAGCAAACCTGTTTAAGCATCAGGTGCAAGCAACACATGACTGTCGTTTGTAGTTTTAGTCTCAGCCTGCGACAACAGAATTTGAATTGGAATTAATTTTGATAATTTTTATGACCATGTTTTATAAGGAAAATTAGACTCGTGTTTCCCCTTTTTCCTTCCCCTCTAAGAGCCAATTTCCCCTTAAAGTGGAAAATACTGATGAGAGATGAGGAATGATGCAATATTATCTATCACTAAATATCTCGACCTTCTAACTTGTTTAACTGAGAGGACTATAAGGCTTTTAATGGTAAATCAAGAATACAGTATATCAATTAATTTTAAGGGAAATATATTTGCCAGCAATGATGTAAACATAGACTGTTCTTATCATAATTAAGCCCTTCAGGGGGTTTGTCCAAATGGACACTCATAATATCACAATATAATATAACATATATTAAATATA
This sequence comes from Nephotettix cincticeps, assembly GCA_023375725.1. NCBI lineage: Eukaryota > Metazoa > Arthropoda > Insecta > Hemiptera > Cicadellidae > Nephotettix > Nephotettix cincticeps. The sequence continues at coordinate 14,098,074 of CM041791.1, read as the reverse complement.
TGTCTCTTGTGTTCCCAATACAACCCTAAATACAACAGAACAGACAGCACAACTATCATTTTTCATAAATAGAAGTTGTTTCTTCCATCATCTATGCTATTATACAGGTCACAGCTACAGTCACAGCTATGCTGGCACTTTACCGATCGAAATAAATTCTCTATTAACCTAGACCAAAACCATTATCCTATAGTCAACGGGAAAATTAAACTCGTGTTTCCCCTCTAAGGGCCAATTTCCCTCAAAGTGGAAACTCTGATGAGAGACGAGGAATGATGCAATGTTATCGATATAACTAAATACATCGACCTCCTAACCAATTGAAGGGCTTTTAAGGCCTTTAAATCAAGAATAAAAATTAATTTTAAGGGAAAAATATTTACCAGCAATGATGTAAACATAGACTGATCTTATTAGAATTAAGCCCTTCTGGGGGTTTGTCCAAGATAATGGACTCTGCATTCAGTGAGCTATTAAAGCTTTTGATCGGGGTTCTCATCAAATTTTGCTTAGAAAATTAGAACATTTTAATATCAAAGGTGTATTTCTGTCTCTGTTTAGCTCTTATCTGCAGAATAGATCTCAGTAAATAGTTGTAGGAGAAGAATCATATAAGCCAGTTAATTGTGGAATCCCACAAGGCTCAGTCTATTGTTTTGGCGGTAGTCAATGATTTAATCTTTCCTAGACTGGTGACGGATATATCCACCAAAACCTTTGGCAATAAAGCACGGGTGGTGGATACATCTGCTTATGGTTTTAGCGAATTTCCCATAGGGAAGAAGCTATTACCGTAGGTCTCATGGTGAGACTTAAGCCCGGGACCATGTTATTTTTTCTTCTTTAGGTGCCCAGAGACCAAAAACAATAGTCGTTAAAATTTATATATATATGTATATATATATATGTATATATATATATATATATATATATATGTATATATATATGTATATATGTATATATGTATATATGTATATATGTATATATATATATATGTGTCTGTGAACACGATAACTCTCGTAAAAATGGTCTGATTGAGACCAAATTTGGTAGAGACGTGTATTCCTACAAATGCTCGGACGAGTTCGTAAACCAGACATATCGGTCAATGGGAACGGGTAGTTTGGGGGGTTTTGTACCCCAAAATGGGTTTTTTTTGCGTTTTTCACATGTAATTTTTTAAAATTTCAAATTTTATCTTTCACCATTAGAATCAGCTTAAAAACTGCACAATTAAGTTCCTTAAAGTTTTTCTCTATCTCCAACGGTTACCGAGATATTAAAAAATCTAAACACAGTACGTTGTATTTTGGGGCTCCAATGTTAATCTTATGGAGGATAAGGAAAAATTAATATTTCACTTAATAACCAATACTTTTGGATAAAACTTTATATTTAGCTTCATGTGGTTGAGGTTCATCAATTTATGCTTAAAAATCATAGTTTATGTGTTTATCATGGCAGCAAACCTGCATACTCTTTTCCCATGTTAATCATATGGAGAATAGGCAAACCCCTTTATTTATGAACAGATGTTGATGAAAGTTTGTATAAATGTTAAAAATAAAAATTTTTGATGGTATAAATGCCTGCTCTCAGTGTTCCTCACAGCAGCAAACCTGCACACTCTTTCCCATGTTAATCTTATGGAGAATAGGCAAATAATTCTCATGTTTATGGACAGATTTTTATAAAACTTGTCAAACATTTTATTATTATATTGTTGATTTGGAAATTCGCTGAGTACGCAGGTCTGCTGCGACGGGGGTTTTTTGATATTCCGGGTGGGAAGCGGATTTATCCGCTTTCTCTTCAAATAGACTGGCATTTGTTTGAGTAGTAACCAAATGTTTCACGCTGCCGAGGCGCTACTTTCCCGCTCTTTCCGCAACAGCTGGATCAAGCAACAAACACACCCATCTTCTCTAGAACAACCCGCGCTCCCCCTCGGCGTTTCGCGCTCAACACTACGTTGTCGATGTTCGCGCCTAAAGTTACACTTATCTAGCGAAATCAGATGTGATCCACAATGGCTTATAACGAAAATAGTCCTAGTTTTTTCTAGTGATGTTGAATTATTGAACCTGAGTCTTTTAGGAGGGTGATATAAAATAATCAAGTAAAATTAATTATAAAACCTAGTAAAAATTATTTTGATAGTGTAAAGTGTTCTATTGTGTTTATTTAATGTATACTAGTTTAAAAAACACAATAAATTAAAATTACTGTTAATTTATTTCCTGTCCTGACACGATTTCGCCCGTCCAGGATGGGCTAAGTGTCAATATTATTCGGACACTGTCCTATATGCAGATGACACCACGACTATTACAAGGAATAACAACTGCATTAACGTATTGTTTAATCTTCGTAGAATGCATAATGTTCATGATGAATACTAGAATCCAAATTTTTTAGGATTGACCTTTGATCCGACATTAAATTGGCAGTATTTTATTGGTAAAAAAGACTTAGTTCTTGCATGTCTGCTTAAAATGCCATGTGAAGAATTAGAGCATGATTCTCTTATACAGGCATGTTATGCACTCTTCTTCCATTGTCAGCTAAGCTATGGTTTACTTGCATGGGTTTTTCTGCCCATGCCAAAGAGTTATTTGTCATACAAAAAGGGCCATTAGAGTAATTTCTGGCGTAGAGAGATTCCATCATGGCTGCAAAGAATTCTTAAAAACTTTCAGAATTCCCACACTATTTTCCTTATTTATACTACAATCTCTTCTTCACATTAGAGCTAATTTGCAACATATCAATTATTATAGAAGCGATGTACACATAAGACTTGATTTAGTAATATTATTGGTTTACAATTTAGATTAGAAAAGACCATCAACTAATGGCAGTAGATTATATAACAATTTACCATTATGAATAATACTACTTACTGATAATGAAGAACTTAACATTATGACGTGCCAATGTATTTGAATCTAATATTTACTGGCTGAATAAAATTATTATAGCGATAGGATGTTACTTATTTTTTAATTGTTTCCTAGTTCTTTGACCAGATATACTGGATATGTGTCATATTTATGTTCACACCATTTTCATACATGAAAATCACATGTTACACAATACATAATACTTGGCAAATAATTTGATTTCAAACATGCGAATGTGAATTCAACTGGTCTGGGAACAGCAGCGGTTTCAGCTCCTTAGGTCCATAAAGAAGGCTTTTGCCCTTTAGTTCATTAATAAAGGGTATCAGTGGACTGACACATACTTTCTCCCTTGAGTAAATTTAAAAACAAAATTCTGTAATAAAACTATCATGTTCTTCAAAGTTTATCTAAATATCATTTATTAATCGTTCAAATTGTATAAAGGAACCACCCCTCACCTCCGGCAATACCAAGCTTTTTTGAGTTGTTTTTGTTTGGTGATTTGACCTTACGCTTCATACCAAGTTTCATGGAAAACGGTTGGAAAGTAAGGAAGAAATTGATTTTTTAATATTCTCCATAAGAATAACATTGGGCGCTTTCAGACAACGTACTGAGTTTATCATGGACAGTAAATTAACTTTTCTCTACAACCTTTAGTCATAGATAAAATAATTCAAAATACAAAATTGTTTAGTTTTTTAAGCTGGTTCCAATGGTGCCAGTCAAGTTATACTTTACTTTTATTGTTTTTGCTGAAAATTTAAAAATTTGATTTTTTGACATTAAAAATCCCATAACTATTGAACCGTCATTTTTACAGACATGCGGGTGGTGTCAAATTATTTAGTACTCTGTGTACTATAAACTATCAAATTTTAATCAAAATCCTTAGAGCCGTTTTGGAGACATTTGGATTTTTCACTTTTTTTAAGGGTTTTTAGGGGTGAACTACCCTTATAAATCAAAGATTCAAAAATATGACATAAAAGCTTACGGTGAATATATACATACATGCCAAATTTCATTTAAATCAGTCCAACGGGGTAGGATGTGGCTCTGTACACATCCAGACACACACAGACGGATAGACATTACATCGAAACTCACTTATAACGACCCACTCGTTAAACTTGACTCGTTTCTACGATAGCCAGTGCAAAGGTCACCTGAAAGGCATTAATATTAATGCAACACTGATCCTTATCAGCAGCTGCTAATACTGAAAGTTACTTACTTTATTCTTAGGATCCATTTATGGACATTTTTATGACATCCCTCCAATGCTCAGTAACATTTGGATTAAATCACAATTATTTAAATTGAAAATATAAGGAATTTTTTTGATTAAGAACTTGAGGGCTGATAAAAAGACAAATATTTATAACAATTAAATTTATTTTTCAGAGCCAAAGATTTTTTTTAATCAAATTATTAAATCCCAAAATTACAACGACTTAACATTTTTGTTTTATTTATAATGATATGATGGATCAAAGTACTAATCCATTTCAAACATTATCAATGAGTCTAGCACTTACAAGAGTACTAATCAGTATGCGAATACATATGTGCTTTCATATAAAACATTTTCCACATCTAAGACATTTGTAAGCACGCTCGCCAGTGTGTAAATACAAATGTACCCTCAGATCACGTTTATATAAAAAACATTGTTCACAAGCAGGACATCGATGTGACTTGGTGGTATGTAATATAATATGGTCTCTTAAACTCTTTTCATCTTTAAAACACTTTTTACAAGTAGAACATTTATAAAGGTGTGTATTCATATGTTTTCTAAGAGTACTAGCCAATGTAAAATATTTTCCACATGTCAGACATTTATGAGAGTTTTTAACAGTATGTGAATACATGATATGTGTTTTAATGTTTTCATGTCTTATAAAACATTTTCCACACGTAAGACATTTGTAAGGGCGCTCACCAGTGTGTAAATACAAATGTACCCTCAGATCACGTTTATATAAAAAACATTGTTCACAAGCAGGACATCGATGTGACTTGGTGGTATGTAATATAATATGGTCTCTTAAACTCTTGGCATCTTTAAAAAACTTTTTACAAGTAGGACATTTATAAAGGTGCGTATTCATATGTTTTTTCAGAGCACTAGAATATGCAAAACATTTTTTACACGAAGGACATTTATAAGGGAGCTCATCAGTATGTCCAAACATATGTCTTTTCAGAGAACTAGACCGTGCAAAACATTTTTGACATGTTGGACATTTATAAGGGCGCTCACCAGTATGTACAGGCATATGTGTTTTCAGGTGACTAAACTGTGCAAAACATTTTTGACATGTCAGACATTTATAAGGTCGCTCACCAGTATGTACAAGCATATGAGTTTTCAGATAACTAGAGCGTGCAAAACATTTTTTACATGTCGGACAATTATGAGGGCGCTCACCAGTATGTACAAACATATGCATTTTCAGGTCACTAGACCATACAAAACATTTTTTACATATCGGACATTTATAAGGGCGCTCATCAGTATGTAGAAGCATATGTGTTTTCAGATGACTAGACCGTACAAAACATTTTTTACATGTTGGACATTTATAAGGTCGCTCATCAGTATGTAGAAGCATATGTGTTTTCAGGTTAATAGCCTGTGAAAAACATTTTTTACATGTCGGACATTTATAAGGGCGCTCACCAGTATGTACAAGCATATGTGTTTTCAGGGAACTAGACTGTGTAAAACATTTTTGACATGTCGGACATTTATAAGGGCGCTCATCAGTATGTAGAAGCATATGTGTTTTCAGGTTAATAGCCCGTGCAAAACATTTTTTACATGTCGGACATTTATAAGGGCGCTCACCAGTATGTACAAGCATATGTGTTTTCAGATGACTAGACCGTTTAAAACATTTTTTACATGTCGGACATTTATAAGGGCGCTCACCAGTATGTACAAGCTTATGTGTTTTCAGATGACTAGACCGTACAAAACATTTTTTACATGTTGGACATTTATAAGGTCGCTCATCAGTATGTGTACGCATATGTTCATTCAGATGACTAGACTGTGCAAAACATTTTATACATGTCGGACATTTAAAAGGTCGCTCACCAGTATGTACAAGCATATGTCTTTTCAGGCAACTAGACCTCGCAAAACATTTTTCACAAGTTGAACATTTAAAAGATCGCCCACCAGTATGTATACGCATTTTTTCAGATTACTAGACTGCAAAACATAGTTTACATGTTTGACATTTTCAAGGATGCTCACCAGTGTTTATCATGTGTAGTTTCAGATAATAAGCACAAGTAAAACATTTTCCAGGTCTCTTGACATTTATTAGAACAATAAGGAACTACTGGACCAATTTCATTTTCTTTTCCTTTAGTAAACTCACTGTAAATTAATTACTTCTACTTGAAATATATTTACATATTTCGGTTTGATTTATCTGGTAAATAGCCAAAGTAAACAACGTGGTGTTTTTACCTAGTAAAATTTTGTTATTTATCATTTTTTACAAAACCTACTAACCGAAAACGAACTTCTATCCATATCTTATCCGTTGTTTTTTAAAAATACCAAAATCACATAATGCAATTTTACAAGTGATCGACACTATTCTTTGTTTTCATTCAAAACAGATTTCCATTTCAAGTTTTGCTTAGTTGTTTTCTTTCAGATTGTCCTCTTACTTCTGATAGGCCTAATTATTTTGGCTGCAACCATACCCTGAAAAGAGAAAAAACATTTTAGAATTTAAAATATATTCATGTAAAAGGCAAAACGCTCATTCAGAGTGATTTATTTAGATACTCTGCCCTGGTATAGCAGATATTAGTTTTAAAAACTAATTAATTAAATACACTTCCCCAAACCATGAACAATGTGTTTCAAAAATGAAAAAGTTTGTATAATAATTTAAGTTTGTTTTAATTTTAAGTTTTTATAGATGGCATATGTGAGAAAAAAATTACAAAATGTTTTTGATAAAAAACAGAACAAAATATACTTTTCATAACAAGCAATAATAGATCACTGATACAAAAATTATCGGAGACAATATTTTCATCATTAGACCTACACTATTGTATACAAGTCGTAAAGGCTAAAATTATTTGTTTCAACCGTATGACAGAGTATAAACCTTATGCAACAAATTATAAAAAATTACATCAGGCACTTTTGTAAATAGTTTTATTGAACTATGGCTTAATCATGTATTTTGAAAGATATAGACGGCATTATTTTCGGATTTGGATCACCTATTACCAGCAAACCTGAGCTGTAACTGAAAAACTGTCCATCTAACCACAATGAAATGTTATTGTCTAAGTCTATAAAACTATTATTTTATTGAAAACATCCAATAATTACCTAGTTATAGGGAGTACTCATCATGTCAGTTTACCATAAAATGTCTTTTTGAAACAAATTTTGCATTTAAGATTAACTGTTACGGCACTACACTTTTATACATTTCTATGCTTTTCTATATTTTATAGCATTCTCTTTTTTGTGAAATATTAAGAAAAATGGCACTTGGTTCTGTTATCCTTTACTTTCCTAAATTAGATAGGTATAAAGAAAAGTCACTTAGTTTCATGGTAATATTATGCATAAAAGAACTAAGAGACATTAGTAGATTTAGTAATCTTACAAAAATTTAATATATAAATATTACAATACTTAAGATTTTAGGGATTGTTATAGAAAAACCAAATAAAAGTTAAATAAGAGGTATTTTATTGCAAAAAAACGCCAGAATAAAAAGCCCAGAACACAAGAAAAAAGCACAAAAATTCCAGTCAAGCATCAGTCAATTGTGTTTATGCTGCACTTCAAAGACTAGATCACCACGGAATCCATCAATATCATCTTCTACAACTTCACTGGGGTAGAATGAATTATAAAATCCCTTAGTATCAGACAGTATTAAATGTATCATTGATTAAATGTCTTTAATTTTTGGCAAAGATATGACTTTACCATTTGGCCATAAAATAAGCAAACCGTTCAAAAAAAGTTCCTGCAGAGAGATCCGCCTACTTGCAGAATTTTTCTGGATTAGAACTTCCTGATGGGGTTTATCAAAATCACATTTTAAAAAAAAGGTGGTGGTACACTTTTGCACACTTCAATTTTTCGAAGGGTGAACCAATTAATTTTTTTTTATTTGTGTCTCCTTTTCTTGTTCGCTCATCTTCTTGAGGTGGCAAGGTGACTATTAATTTTGTTCTGCTTTTTAAACTCATTATTAGACTTTATTTGTATCAACACACTTCCAATAACAAAACTGCCTCCAGCTATGATGTAATAATGGGCACTTGGTTCCTTTATGCTAATCAGCTGATCGAAGATCAAGAAAATCATAAAAATAAATCATGGCGCTTGGTTCCTTTACGTGTTTAATCAAATTTTTTAAATTAATTTTAAAAAACTAAATCTTCTAGGAATATGGTGAATTAATCTATTGATAGGTAGAAACAAAATTCCACACAAGATGGCAGTGATAACTGGCTGGGTGGTGTAGTGGTTATAATACCCGCCTTTAAAACTGAAGGTCGCCGGATCGAATCCCGCAAGGGTCGAATCTGGACCCAGTCGCCATTTGTCATTGGGCTACTAATTAATGATGCTTCCTAACAACAGGTCGACGTTAGGTAGTAACAAGACCGGGGTTTGGACCGTTCCCCATCAAAACGTTAAAAATGCCACTGGCGTAGAAATACACAAAATGAAAAAAAAAAATCTCTGATATAAAATTGGTGCTTGGTTCCTTTACGCATAAAGCCATCCAATTATGCTACAATGGTAGATAGCGTACTAAAATATTGAGAAGCTCCAAATTGTTCAAAAAAATCCTGGTAGCAGCAAAATGCAGTATTTACAAACGCGCACAGAGCACAACCGGCAGCTGGCACGTCATTGGCAGCGTGTACAACGTCAACTGGGGTTAAAGGGTTGATATCAAGTAAAATGTGGTTATTTTACAGTTACAAAGTTAACAAGAGTTTTAATAACAATGAGGTGGTCTCGCAAGTGGTCCATCAGCGGCACTACGTCACATCTGCTGTAGCATGCCACACTTCTCTTTTGAAAAACTATCGTACTTGGGCAAAAATCAGACCGGAGAGGACAGAGTTGTTCGGAGGAAAATCTAATCATGTTTCTTGTACCCTTTATGTCCCGACCACAATCCATGGACATTCAGTGCTAACTGAATATTTAATATCATCAAACTTAATAAAACCTATAATTCTTGGAGTCGATTTACTAACTGAAAAAAAAATGGATTTGAATTTCAACACAAATTAAATAAATATGTAAATAAATAATAATAAAATTACAATGAAGTGTAATATGTGAAATGTGTTTAACATGAAGGACAATTATGTCAAATAATAATAATAATAGCCATAGCCCAAATAATAATATAAGTGATAAATATGATAATATTATGTGGGATTAGTTTAATGATATGTAGTGTGTTATATGATCAATATGATGACACAGAACACAGCTTAAATGATTTACAAACAGATCCGCTAAAGGACAACACATTAACTCACAACGAAATTATAAATATGTTAACACAAAAAACGTTTATTAACAAAGAAGAAAAACAATTTTAAGTGAATTGCTATATAAGTATAAACACATTTTCTCTGCAAAACCCCGCATATGCAATATATACATACTCAATTTTCAAATCAATAATCTCTATATATAAAATTGAATGTATGTATGTATGTATGTCCTTTATGCGTTGCCAAACTACTCATGCGATCGCCATGAAATTTTAGGAAGTTGCTCTACATGTGTCCGGGAAGGTTTTAGTGAAAAAATATTTTCGAAAACCCCATAAGTTTCCATTTTATGGCGTTTTAAATTTCTAATGTTAACCTTATGGAGAGTAAGTTTGTTTACAAAATGTCTACAATGAAAACATTTGATTTCTTAGCTACAGCTGATTGGTTTACTTTCAAAGCATTATACCATTAGCAATATGCTTTACTATCCAATGCCATCTGAATCATTCTTTAATATAAAACTATGAAGTAAATATGTACTATACAAAATGAACAGTTTTATTTGCCACGTTTCGGGTATTATGCATTTATATTTTTTATTTTCCGTCCGATTAAAAGTCAGTGTTTATATGTTGGCAAAATTTAAAATAATTACAATGTTTATATATATATATAACGTTTATTTTAATAATCAGCTGTTGAATATCTTTCCTATAAAAGCTGTATTACAGTTAGTTTTGTTTTGGGTTTGGATTGGATTTGAAAATTGTGAATTAATCCACTCAGATTTATTTGTTTAATGGGGATGTTATTAATATGTCTTATCGTTTCAGTATTGTTATTCACTATACCGTAACCCAGAATATATAACCTTTCACAATGAAGCCGTGATGGTATTTGACTTCAGAACATGGCCAATCTTAAAGTTAACATGTATTTACTGTCAGGCGTTACGAAGTTCGCCGGGTCAGCTAGTAATAATAATAATAATAATATATGACAAGTTTGTTCAAAATCTGTCAATAAGCATGAGAATTATTTGCCTATTCTCCATAAGATTAACATGGGAAAGGGTGAGCAGGTTTGCTGCTATAAAGAACACTGAGAGTAGGCATTTATACCATCAAACAAATTTTTTTAACATTTATACCAACTTTCATCAACATCTGTACACAAATATAGGAGTTTGTCTATTCCCAGCATGATTAACATCAGAAAAAGGTATGCAGGTTTGCTGCCATGATAAACACATAAACTATGATTTTTTAGCATAAACCTTTGGGTCCCAACTACATAAAGCTAAATATAAAGTTTTATCCAAAAATATTGGTTAATAAGTGAAGTATTAATTTTTCCTTATCCTCCATAAGATAAACATTGGAGCCTCAAAATACAACGTACTATGTTTAGATTTTTTTATACCTCAGTAACTGTTTGAGATAGAGAAAAACTTTAACTTTAATTCTTTAGTTTTTTAAGCTGATTCTAATAGTGAAAGATAAAATCTAAAAATCTTTTAAATTACATATGAAAAACGCCAAAAACCCAATTTTTGAGTACAAAACCCCCCCAAACTACCCGTTCCCATTGACCGATATGTCTGGCTAACAAACTCGTCCGAGCAATTGTAGGAACACACGTCTCTACCAAATTTGGAAATCGTCGTCGTCGTCTTCCTTCAAGGATTTGGCGGTCTGCCTGTTCCGACATCTAAGCCTCTTCCCATCCATCTCTTGCGCGGTCTGCCCACACTTCTCCTTCCAGCTGGTTGATACGAAAGAGCCGCCGAGATTGAAATGTGACACTTGTTCTAAGACTTTATTATCCAGAACTATTTTTGTTCTTAGGGGCTCCTTCCCAAGGAATGCCATCACCTTTGTTTTGCTGAGGGAGATCTTCATATTATATTCCTCACTTAACTGGTTTAATTGATATAGTGCTCTCTGTAGGTTGTCCTCTGTTTCCTGCAGTATTACCTGATCATCAGCAAACCACAATGAGCTGATCACAACTTTAGGTGTTATTTGCATGCCTGGCTGTATTCTTTGATTCCATATTCTGCAAAGATCATCTGCATAGATGTTAAACAATGTTGGGGAGAGTGGGCAACCCTGTCTCAATCCCATGTTTGTGTGGATTTCGTCTGTCAACTGACCAGAGCAGTTCAAAATTATGGTCGTTCTGGAGTATAAACTCTTTATGACTTCTATCAGGTGGATTGGAAAGCCTCGTCTTATCAGTATGTTAAATAGCAGCTGTCTATCAACTTTGTCAAACGCTTTGACATAATCGACTAATGCAAGATGAGTTTCTAAGTTAAATTCTACTCTTTTTGAAATGATCTGCTTTAATGCAAAAACGTCGTCAATACAGGACCTTCCAGCTCTGAAGCCAGCTTGTTCCTCCAATAAAAGTACATCCGAGATTTTTCTGAGTCTATTATTTAAGATTTTACTGTACAACTTGTAAACATTGCTCAATAAACTGATTCCTCTGTAATTGTTTGGGTCTCTTCTACTCCCTTTCTTGAAAAGTGATATCACTACTGCTTTCCTCCAATCTTAAGGAATATATTGCGAAGTCCAATACATGTTTAATAGATGGAGTATCCTGAATTTGAGCATTGTACCTCCATATTTCAAAAGTTCTGAATTTATAAGATCCAATCCGGTTGCTTTTCTATTTTTCATTTGTGAGAGAGCTTTTTCTAATTCCTCAATATCAATGAGATCAATACTGTCTACTCTATCCTGGGGATCATGATTTTCCTCCATGAATGGTAAATCACTTCTATACCATAATTCTTTATAGTGTTTGATCCATTCATGTCGTCCTACACTATCTATTTGAGCCATCTCCTTCACGTCATTATTGAGGTGTTTCATTAATTTATAGGCAACTTCCTGCCTTCCATGTAAATCTTCGTCAATGCTTGAGATGAACCTATCCCAAGAATCTTCATGAGCTTTCCTAACAATGTTCTTAGCTGCATTTCGTTTAATCCTATAGTCTTCTCTTGTCTGCTCTGTTGAGGATTGAAGAAGTTCTTTGTATGCTTTTTTCTTATCTCTTATAGCTTCAGTAATTTCTTCGTTACAAATTTTTAAACCTTTTCGCTTTTTCATTAACTTTTGTGTGCCAAGTGCCTCATAAGCTACGTTTTTCACCCCATCTCTTATATTGGCCCATTCCTCCTCCACCGTTGGTGCAGTTGGCAACAAGGAGAGCTTCTGTGTTAATCGGTTCTGATACAAATTCCTAATGCTTTCATTCTGAAGGAGATACACTTTATAAGCTTCATTTCTATTGTCTTGTGTGCTTGTACCATTTTTCCTCCACCTGGTCCACAGCTGTATTTTTGAAGCAACCAAATAATGGTCACTTAATATGTCACTGCCCCTGTATACTCGTGTATCTATGACTTGACTGGACATTTTCTTATTAACAATGACATAATCAATTAGAGATCTATATCCTCTTGCTGCCCACGTGTATTTGTGAATGTCTTTCTTTCTGAAAAATGTATTTGTAATTTTCAATTCATTAAATGTGCAAAAATCACGCAGTTGTCTACCATTATCATTTAAGTGACATTCCCCGAAAGTTCCAACCACTTGAGGAATTGGTTGGTTTCCGACACGAGCATTCATATCTCCAGAAATAATTACATAATCTGATTTTTTAATGTGTTTTAATTGTTCTTGTAATATCTCGTAAAATTCAGTTGTATCTGCTTTCCTTCCTTCCTCCGGTGCATACACACCAATTACTGTCAAGAAACCTCTGTCCAATCTGAAACGTATTGTTATTATTCTTTCATTTACGAATGTATAATTTTCTATCCTGTTTTTCCATTTGCGATCAACTAGCACCATTACTCCGGCACAAGCTCTCCTATTTTGTTCCACACCACTCCACACTTCTACATAATCTCCCCAGTCCTTGGTGCCCTTCAGCTTCTTCTTGGTCTCTGTGATCACTGCCAGGTTCACTTTTCGTTGCTTCAACTCCTGCATCAGTTCTCCTTCCTTTTTATTCACTCCTCTTACATTCCAGGTTGCAAAATTCATCGTTTCCGTTATTCCAAATCGTTTTTCCTTTGTTTTTATCCGTTTTTCCTGTCCCGTCCGAGGCTTTTTGAAGTTTGCCAGTAATAGTTTAATCCCCTGGCCGCGGTACGAACGCTGCGCAGGTTAAGTTCAGTGGTGGGGCCGCCACCTTGCTGCGCCTGAACTCACAGGATTTTATTTGGGTTTTCTCCCTAGGCTCTTCCGCCCTCTCCGCCGTTGGGATTACTCCTCATCCGCCTTCGAGACCGTTGGCCGGTTTTCACCCGTGACCCTGGGCAGGAGCCCTCACAGGGTGCTACCATCCGGAGCCAGATGGACCCCGGATTTTTAACGAGGTGTATCTCCTCCCGCTCCTCCTTCCCTATCACTTGCAAGATAAGAAAATTTAACAATTTTTGTGTGTGTAAAGTAATTAATTTCGCAAGTAAAATAATAATTCCCTTGAATCCCCTCCCCTTGCCAGGTCATGAACTGTCGAAACCCCTCCCTCATTAACTATTTCCCCAAGTTTGTACCCTGTTCCTGTGTATTTTGAATTTCCCATTAAGTTTAGGTTGAAAAGTCACTTAAACCAAAGAAAATATATTAATAATTTAGACAATTTATTAACTTTAAATATCAAAATGAATGAAAAAATAAAAATATGTTTATAGTCACTGTTCTTAAATACAGAAAATATAACAAAATATATGAGTCATTTTGGTCCAAACCGAGGGGTTTGGACCCACCTAAGCTGTTAAGCTTAGTGGGGTTTGGATTTGGAAACTTTGGAAAAAATAAGCTTTTTCAATATTATCAATTTTTTGTCAGTTAATAGATAACCAACCAAGCCAGAACATAAAAAGAAAAAAATTATATCATATGTTAATACAGTACCCCTTTACCAATTTAATATATTTTTGCTGTTACATAAAATATATCACATATCATAATAATCAATATATCATATCATTAGATCTTCATAACACTATCATATCAAATAATATATTTATTCATCTAGCCAACAAAGTCAAGTAATTAATTTTCACTATAAATAAATATCAAATACAATTTTTTTTTAATACAAAATTGGCGATCCAACATGATTGTGATTTTAAAAACAAGGAATTGATCATAATTGCAATTTTTATAGTTATAAGCTAGATTTAACAATATTTATTATTAAGTAATCCCCAAAATAATAATTCCCCTGATATATAAGGTTTTATTAAGACATAATATTTATTAATAAAGCGCACAGTGATAGATCCGTGCATAACAGACGGCAAATATATTCTCCGTCCAAAAGGAAAAATGGCTAACGATGAACCTGAAACAGACGTTGACAGCGAGACATCCAGCCACCTTGAACTGCATACCAGACGTAGCCATGATGTCATTCCCAGCGGCTAATCACAGAGCTTCACTGCCGGAACTGTTAATTCTAATGTAGTCTTGGAACCAACTAGAACGTTACTGGACACTGCCAAAATGATAAAACTATAGAATGCAGACGCACAAACAACCTATCTCCGATCCGATATGTCAATGGCACGCCCTGACCACACACACCTAGTGCCTCTGCCAGTGAAATGAACACAAAAAACCCGATCACACCTAATATTAATATGATATGAACATCAATATGAGATATTAATAATTAACTTAATTAGTACTAAAATTAATTAGTACTAAATTAATTAGTAACTCTAAATATCAAAATGCATAAAAAAAATAAAAATATGTATATAGTCACTGTTTTTAAATACAGAAAGTACACAGCAAGATATATGAATTTAAGACCTTTTGATTTGTGTCTTACCGCTCTTCATTGAGGACATTTATAAAAGTTTTATGAGTATTCCAAATCCCCCTAAAAAAATAAGTGAAATCACCCACAAAAATGATTGTATTTACTTCCCTGTATGAAATAGTTTAGATCATGGATTTATGAAGGGAATGTTTTCAGTTCATCTAAATAGTTGTTCTTATGTTTCAAATTTTTGTCTTATAAATTGCTAACACCCCTACCCCAAACTAGGACGTATCCATGTAAAAATTAATAAACCACAAAAAAAGAGAGAGCAAAAAATTACAAAAAAAATTAACTGTTACAAGCCATATCAGGGCATTTGAAAACCTTCAAATGGCAAAACATGAACACTTTGCTCAGATGAGTTGCTGAGAACAGTTGCTTAAAAATCATCAACCATCTGACAGTTGAAAAATATTTTATTCAGGAAAAGAGGCATGATTATAGATTAAAATTATGAATGTTTCTGAATCCATTGGTAACCATAGTATGTCACTAAACATTAAATTTAGCACTACCTACCTAACATGTAATACCCGACCGCTGCATGTTGTCTACTGTCATTATGGCGGTAGGTAGGGTTGTCAACAGCCAGTTCCATGGATTAAATACCTAACCAGGTAAGTCGTCATTTCAAAAGGTTATCTAATCTAATCCATGGACGTTCCTCATTTTTACCTTTATATTGTATGGATATTGGCCAAAAACACAAATAATCCTTTAAAAAATATAGACATACAGCAACCCTATTACAGTAGAACCTGTCATTACTCCTCCCGAAAACCGACCATATCATCCCGTCTGTTTTTCTGTTTCCCACGCTCTGGTCGTTGCCGAGCGTGACAAAACATAAAAGATACAAGATACAAAATGCCTTTATTCAGTTATATACATAGTATACATGAATGGTGACTCTTTTACAAATTTTTCAAGTTGTACTTAAAAAGCTAACAGATCAGACTGACTACATATATTTACAAAAAAGTCAAGAAAGATAGAAAACGAAAAAGCAAAAAACACAGTCTACAAAAGAGTTGAGGTTACTGAAAAAATTCATTAAATGAATATAAAGGTTTTCTAATCAAAAACTGTTTAAGCTTATTTTTAAAAACGCAAAAATTATCTATTGATTTTATGTCAGGAGGAAGACGGTTGAAGAATCTAATGCCAGCATATGAAGGTTTAAAGGTTTAAAGAGGCATGTGGATCATCCCGTGAAGCCTCAACCGGCCACCGCCCCACATGATAATTTACACCAGAAGAACTTTCACAAAACACCGGCTCGAGAGGTGTAGAGTCATGAGATGCTGCAGGTATTCCAGAGAGGGGAGGGAAGTCATCAAGCCGCGCCAGAGTATGTAGGCCCTTGAGTCTCCGGAGATATGTCTTCACCTTTTGCAGAGTCAACAGATTTTGGAACCTCAGAGGTGGATTGAGCCTCACCAACAGCAGCGGCAGCAATTTTGGTGTCATCAGATGCAAGAACAGTTGCATAGGCCTCATCCAGAACAGTTTTCACAACTTTTATCACAGAACCAGATGCATGAGAAATGACCAGTTGTAATTGTTTGAGGTATTCTGGATAGGTCAGACCATTTTTCAGCTGTCTACCATGATTTTCGTCATATATGGCAATGAAAATATGTGCATTGGTAGCACGTTTAAATTCTACAATATTTTTGCTAAAAAGTTCAAGGGAAATCCTATCTCTGGTACAGCCCATTGGAGAATAGATTACCTTTGTGAATTTTTTTTCTTGGAAATGAAGCTGGAAATGTCTGAAGGCTGAATTATAATTTGAGACATTTGGTTTAAGAAAGAATTTTGGTTTTGTTATCAAACCATAGACAGAGGCACCGGTGTTCAACCTGTGACAGCACAAATATTGGTTAAGGCAATCAGATTTTGAGGGCCTTCTAAACTTCTTCCTAAAAACCAAAGCCATGCCCTCCCCCATATGAAAATCTGCTGAGACACAATGTGCAAAAGCAGCAGTTACATCAGTGGAAAACTGCTTAGTTAGGCCAACAATATCAGCATCAACAATGGTTATGAAAGAAGAATGAGGGCTGCTAACATTAAAGGAGATGTTAGAAGCTTTGTGCATAGTTTGTGATAGTTTGCATACATGCAAACTATTATTATTTGAAACAGTCCTGGATACCGACCAAGATGTTAAACATTGAATTATAAGATTGGCGAGTTTTGATTTTCCATTTTTGTTCAGATGTAATACATGTCTAGTAAAATGAAACCTCTTCAAATACTGTAGATTTATAAGGAAAACATTATTAATTCTATGTGTCAGTTCTGCAATATAGTTATTTACAGCAATAAGTTCTTGATTACAGCGATGGTAGATGGGTAGATCATGTCTCTGTGGGATTGTGGTGATAAAAACTGTTCTCTCCTTACTCATTTGAATCAACTTGTCTTCCAACTTCATATACACTTCTTCAAGACTATCGTCTAAGCTGTTGTTTGTCCCACCTATAACAATCAGTGGGGTACTTTCCTTCTTTGGGACAGAGTCCAATATTTGTAACTAAGAGGTATTTGCTTGCACATGACAAAAAGCATCAATCATTCCATCACTGTGTTCATCAATTAATGTATAAAGATCCCTCCCTTGACTATCTGAGCTGAGAGAAATATTTAATCTTGGACACTTTATCCAATTATTATTTTTACCAAGGGGAGCAACTTGTTTGGTTTCTTTATGTATAATTTTTCTTTCAAATTTCCTTTTCAACACTTTATTCCTGTTTACTTTGTCTGAATGAATAGAATTAACTATTTTACAATCTAAAACAGTATGATTCATTGCATGCTCCTCCACATCCCCATCATGGCAAGCTAGAACACTAAAGCGATTTGAGAGCAGAATAATTTCACTTTGGTTTATATTTTTATTAGTATTCTTTGACAGATTACCATTTACAGATTTTTTACCCACATGAGCAGTGCAAATCCACTGATTGCTTTTGACAGAACTATTAGCAATATTAGAAGCTTCTAGAAAGCTAATGGTTTGAGTTTGAGCGTCAATATAGGAAATCATTGATTTGCTCATTTTCGACAAGTTGTAATCATTATTCTGACAAGAAATAGCCAAATAACCAAGAAATAGAAAGTTTTTCTCCATGTCAGGAATTAGTTTATTTTGAGAGTAATGAAATGTGTTATCTTTAACTTCCTTCATCATAGTAAGTAAGATTTTATTTTCAGTGAAAATGTTATTGTTTACTACATATGCCACATATGACCGTTTTCTGATGAGGTCAATTTCATGAATTTGAAGCGTACTCAGGGATTTAATGTCAGGGCCAGTGCCGTCTATAATACCAAGGATCAAATTTTCAACAGCTATTATGGAGTAAATAGCACAGTCATAATTATTAATTTGAATTGGGAAAGAAGCAGTAGAAAAGACTAGCTCGGAGTCGCGAAACCCAAATAGACTGCTAATTTATCTGCTACGGTCTCAGCATGGTATATAATAGGGTGTTTAGAAGAATCAAAGTACACAGCATTTTTCTTCAAAATATCAATCAGGAGAACACTCCAGTGAGAGCCACCAACTTTCCCAAGAGCTGTGGCATCATTTATTGGAATAATAAGGTAGTTATAGTTCTTGAGATGTAAGCCATCTAGAAAGTGTTCAAAATCATTGACATTTATTATGATGTGACCCAATAAGGGGTTTAATATATGGCAAGATAATTCAGCAAGACGAAATTTAGAGTCTAATATCTGAAAATAGTTACGTAAAACATTGTCCGATATCCAATTTGAAGACAACAGTTCACCACAAACAGCCATCAAGGGAAAAGATGTATCAGTCTGAACTGAAGATGACATTGTGTTAATTGAGGATGATGATAAATTAGTCGATTGGGCATTCCAACTACTTTTTTCTGTTGCAAAATCACTATCATTTAAAGAAGATAGTTTTGTAACTTCTGCACTTGTGCCTTCTATTTGGGTACTGGAGTTCATGTCAGTTAATTTCAGTTACTGATAGATTATTGTCACATACTTTTTTCTTAATAGTGAAGTTAAAGTCTTCAATACAGTAGGGCAACTTTTTTTCTTTAATATGAGCAGCAAGCGCTTTTTTTGAACGAAAAATTGTTCCATTGGGCGATTTGATGCAAACATTAATTTTACCAACAGTAGGGCAACTTTTTTTCTTTAATATGAGCAGCAAGCGCTTTTTTTGAAAGAAAAATTGTTCCATTGGGCGATTTGATGCAAACATTAATTTTACCAATACTTAAACCATTTTTTCTAGTGTGTTCTTCTACTCTTTTCCAACCTTTAGGTAGAGGCATACTTAAAAGAGATGAGGGTCAATGAGCTGATATAAAATTATAAGTTGTTGTTTCTACCAATCGTTATTAATAAAAAATAAAAACACTTTGTAAAATTCACTTGCCCTTGCCAAAACAACCGTGATCACCGTAGTTATAGTTATAGGTAAATACAATATATATATATATATATATATTTAATATTGACTTTAAAAAAAATTGTGATCTGTCAAGACAGATTTGGTAATAAATATTCACCTTACAGTAATTAATTGTGTTCACAATAAATAGTGTGATTTAGAATTATTAATTAAATAATCACTTTAAGTCAGTTTGGAAATATTCCATAAGATTGTCAGTTTTGACAACAGATAAGCAGAATCAACCAGTTTAAATGAAGTTCAGAAGCTGTTATCAGGTTTGTCAAGGTCAACTCACTGGCCGCACACTTCCTGGATTCTTATCTGTTGTCTCATCTAACCACCAAAACTGAATATTCTTGTAATATTATTGGGAAAACCGAAATATATTAATATCAGTTGCTTCTTCCAAAAAACTGGTATCATACTTTGGCAGAAAAATTCAAATGGAGTATTTAGATGTAAAAATATTGTTATAAAACCATAAAATTTCACTGGATATTTCACATAAACTAAGGAACTGAAGTTACACAGGTCCACTATCAACAGGGGCTTCCCCCACCCTCCATGTTATCAGAGATAATATGATAACATATAAAAGATAAGATACCTTAATAAAGGTATGTTAAGGTTTATTACAATACAATGATGCACAGCTAGTTTTCTTCCTTGGGAATGTGTTTAGTTTGCTCCTCCCAATATCCAACTTGTTGGCCGTTCCGACCATGTCCAGATGTGGGAGGTTCTACTGTATTAGGATATTGGCTAAAACCAGTTAGCTTCTCAAGTAACTTGTCAAAATAAACAAACTCAAAGTAACCTTAAGTTAAGTAACCTAACTTCAAGTAATGTACTTTATGTTTCCTATTAACTTAATGTAGGCCCTACTTTTAGCTTAAGAAAGTATAACTTGCTTAAGAAGAATAACTTGTGCAGTTACCTTTAGTTCAATTGGTTGCAATGATTAGTCAACATTCCTTAAAACACTGAGCATGAGATACATCACTCATTAAATATTGTTCACTTCATGTTTGAGATGACTGCTGATCTGAAATATAATAAACAAAAACTATAATAGGCTTAATTAAATATCTATCAAGACATATACATTTATTTTCATTCATGAGACACCAACCAAATTATATGGACCTTTATATGGATACCTTTAGGGGAAATGAGCAAAAGGTGAATGTGATCAACATACTGTATTTTTCCACAATATGTAACATCATTACTGACAAAATCAGAATTAATCAGGCTATTGATTAGGTTAGGTATAAATTAGGTTTGTAGCCCAATAAACAAAGGTAACTCTTCTCATCTATTATATTTTATAGAACATGCTGCAGTTAATGACAGCATAAGCTTAACCAAAATTAAAATAAACTTACCTGCTAAGCTGAAAATGTTAGTTTCATGTAGGCCTAAACCACCTAGGCTAAGTTAGGCAACTTGAAAGTTTGCTATAATACGAAAAAATATTACAAATAAATAAAAGTACAGATAAAATTTTTAAGTATTGACGATTTCCTCAAATACAATTATAATCAATGTTGTTTAAATAGATACATTTTCAAATGAGAATGAAGAACGAGGACGGACCCGATGAACGCCTGCCTGAGTCCGTTAGTCCGTTAGAAGTTTTTTAATCGCTTGTGCCAAAATGGCAGGCTCGGCTGAGCTCAAGCTACGTAAGCTTCGAAGTGCACGATTTTTAACGAATATTCTCATCTAAATTTTGTAGACATCCCGGGGATCAAACTCGTCACTTATTGCACCGAAGTCCCAAACGTTAACCGTTAAGCAGTAAGCTAGCAGATGACCAAGAACCAGAGGCCGTTGCCGTTGGAAGTTTGTTAGATCACTTAGATTAGATTAGATCAGCAGGATCAGATCATAACATAGATCGCCAGCTAACTCACGGGCTAAAGCAAGCGTTAGAAACTAACGAATTTACGTGGCCGAAACATAATAAATGCATATTATGTTAACATAAATGATAACATAGTTTTAAAGTTGAGTTTTTATATGAATTTTTCAACCCCCAAAAGCTACCCATTATGTTATACTTGACCTATTTTATGTTTACTTTAGTTAAATGATACTAAAAGTGTTACAAAGGGGATTAGTGGGTAAATATGGGTTTTTGAGTAAGTTTTCAGCGTTTCCCTGCAAATCAGCCATATTCACTCCCCAGACAAATAACCCCTAGAGGAATTTGCTAGTGTTCCCACTTTTACAAATAATAAGTATTGCGTTTACTTTAATTAAATAATAGTTTCAAAGTGGTACATAGGGGATGAGGGGGTTATATAACAAATACATGAAAAACTGTTCAAAAAAATCATCAATAAGTCTTAAAACCCCTAAATATTACAATATGTAAAAATTAATATTTTAATTATAAATCCATATTTTTTTATTAAACTTGGTATTTATACCTTCATTGTGTTTATGTGTTTATCATGGCAGCTAGCCTGCATACTCTTTTCCCATGTTAATTATATGAGGAATAGGCAAACTCCTTTATTTATGGACAGATGTTTATGAAACTTGGTATAAATAGTCAAAGTAAAAATATTTTATGCTAAAAATGCTTACACTCAAAGTTCCTCACAGCAGCAAACCGCAAAGGCCATCCTCACAGTTAGACCAGTTCGTAATTCAGAGGTCGTGGTTCGGATTCCATGTTAAACTGTAGGTCCCTTAGTTGCCATTGGCTGTTGGGCTATTAATTAACAGTCCTGTCTAAGGAACGTGTCAGCCTTAGTCAGTAACAAGACTACAAGATCGCGCCACAATCATCCTACACTCATTCCTCATTCATGCTTGGATTTAAAATACCTACCTGCTATGGGTAGGTCGCCATGTCAGTTAAAAGTATAAAAAGTAAAAGTGTATACTCTTTTCCATGTTAATATTATAGATAGGCAATAACTCTCATAGTTATCGACAGATATTGATAAAACTTGTCATATATATTATTATTAGCATTTTTTATTATATTATTGATTTGGAAATTTGCTTAGTACGCAGGTCTGCTGCAACGGGATATTTTTCTCTTGGAACCAATTCGAATATAAACCGGGATTTCGGATCAGTCAGTACCGTACCGGATCAACGATAGGTTTAATACAGTAAAAATCAGTCATTGAACCAACTAGGGCTTTAGCAACCCAAGTCTATGTATAT